>CAJDSM010032655.1:375-17842 GCA_903981925.1 Ostrea lurida
CATGGCTTAGTTTGGCAGCTAGTGTGACACTAATGGAATACATGTATTCAAATAAAAGTTTGTATTGCGTAACTGCATGAAGTATTTTGTAAACCAGAAGTGATCAAATAATTATATTACCCCGTTTACTTTGTTTCGACTATGGGCTCACGGCGGGTGTGACCGGTCAGCAGAGGATGCTTACTCCTGAGTCCTCCATGGCACCTGATCCTGCCTTCGCTTTTGTCGGAGGTCCGTGTTGCCCTACACTAGATTTTGTATATATGTTTTTGGGCCTATGATTACGTTTAACACATTGTTTACTTCGCCATTTTAAATTACATTAGGGATATGTTTTGGTTGCAGCTGACAAAGCTTGTAACAATATTGTCTTTGTATGTAAAGCTCATTAATACAAACTTCATTTACTCCACTTTGGTCATCGTACTTACACTCCTACTGCTCTTTCAAATGATGAAATTCTTCAAAATCATGTTCCACTTTTAAGCACATTCAATAGGATGGACGGATATGGATTACTGTACCTATACGGGATTCCAAAACTTCACAAATGGCCTCATAAAGATACATTCCTGGATCTAGTGGTGTTCTACCAAGCCCCTGTCTTTACTCCTCACCAAAATATCGATTGCTATTGTGAAACTACATATGCTAGAGGTGGTGTAAATCAAATGGGGATTCTGAAAACCTCTAAAGAACTTCAAGTAAATTTGATTGATTGATTGGTTATTTATTGTTTTACGCCCCACTCGAGAATATTTCACTCATATGGAGACGTCACCATTGCCGGTGCAGGGCCGCAAATTTAGGCCTGTGCTCGACACTCGGGGCCTTTGAGCAGTGAGGGATCTTTATCGTGCCACACCTGCTGTGACACGGGGCCTCAGCTTTTCCGGTCTCATCCGAATAACCGCCCCCATTCAGTCGTCTCTTACGACACGCAAGGGGATGCTGAGGACCTATTCTAACCCGGGCCCCCACGGGTCTTTAGTAAATATGAAATTGCATAACCTACATCAAAACATGTGACTTTTCAACGCTTTATACGACCATTTCGCACGATAAATTAAAGAAAAGACTCTTAAATATTATAGGCAGGTGCTTATTCAACAAAAATGGAAATAAGAAATCTTCCTATCTACGGATCAGTCATTCTTAAAATTGCTTTGTTAAAGGGACTGATTAACGATTTTTCTCAAAAATTTTGTTTTTCACATTTTATGATCAAAATATCTTGTTTGATGTGTATAAAGATGAAATTTGTGACTGTCCAGAATAAAAATGCATTAAATAAGAGAATTAACGATCATTTATATTTTGTTTATAAATATAAACACTGGTTACAACTCTACATTTGGGGTGGCGATCCTTGTGCGGATATGAATCTGCAAATTATAATTTCCAGGACTAACACCTGGATACATTTGAAAATGTTCATGTTTACTCTACATGTTGCTTTGTTTCTAGCTGCCGAACCGCCACGCAATGTTGCGCATGACCGCCACCCCAAACGTAGTGTTGAAGACTCGAATCTTTGTTTACATAACAGAGTTACGGTTAAAATATCGCTCTTATTCTTGCATTCAAAAGGTCAAATATTTAAATGTAGATTTTAAATGAGTTATATCTACAGTATTTAACATAAATTTAAAAAAAAAATGATAAAAAATCGACAATCAGTCCCTTTAAACTCCACTCTGATTCTACACATAAATGGTCTGAAGTTAATATATTGAATCAATGCTGGCGTTCTTCATTAACAATATCTTTGTAGTTCTTAAGCTTCCTACAATCTTTTGGAATTTCCTTGGGCACTAATTGTGCTCCTTTGTTAGATGACCTGTTTTTATATTCTTATGACACAGAATTCATTCAAAGCATGAAAAGAAGATCCAGAAGTCTCTAGCGGTTGCCTTTAATTCGAAATTTCGATATACTGACGTTTTACAATTTTATGTATAAATAATAATAATAACTAGATTCGAACTCGTTGCGAGCAACAAGTAGGTCTTCCGTTCGATTAGCCCCGAGGCCCACGGAGCCTTTTCTTGATACATGCATTAATCGATAGATCTTGATAAACTGAACAAGTTTTGTTCTACATGTCTTTACAAAATATTTACCAGTAAAGAGTAAAAATATTGATGTCGACAGAAAATCGACTCTCCGGGCTAGCCATGAGGCCCGCCGGTCACGATAAACTGAACAAAATTTGTTCTACATCTCTTAACAAAATATTTACGAGGAAAGTTATTGATAAAGACACAAAATCGACTCGCCAGGCGAGGCAAAAAACAATTGATTCTCCGGGCTAGCCATGAAACCCACATGACCTTTTCTTGATATCAATCGATAGATCTTAATAAACTGAACAAGTTTTGTTCTACATGCCTTTACTAAATATTTACCAGTAAAGAATTATTGAGGTCGACAGAAAATCGACGATCCAGTCTAGCCATGAGGCCCGCAGGTCTAAATCTTAATATCGTACAATAAATCACGATAAATTGAACAACTTTTGTTCTACATCTCTTAACAAAATATTTACGAGGAAAAAGTTATTGAAAAGACTCGTCAGGCGAGCCATGAGGCCTGTGGGCCTATTTCTTTGATATCAATCGATGACCTTGATAAATTGAAAACACCTTTTGTTCTAACATGTCTTTCACAAAGTAAATTTACGAGTAAAGAGTTTCTAACATTAAAACTGTGAAAAAAAATCGATTAATTTTTTGGCTTATTTTCGGACCCAGACAGCCTTCGACTCCCCTTTTTAAAGCCAGATCGATGAAAAATGTCAACATGAGCCGTACCAATACCTCCATTGTACAATGCTGAAAATTACGCTCCTTTCGTATTTGAAACGTGTTGGAGAAAAGCTCGGACAATCGAGACTCCCTCTAAAATGAGAAATAATTGAGATTCTCGTAAGACTGGCAAGATGACGTCATCAAAGACAAAAATATAGGAACTTTTTGTTTTGCAATAAGTCCTGAAAGTTTCAGGCAAATCGCCGAGCTGTTTCGAGAATTGCCTCTGCGACAAGAATCGGTGCAGGCAAAAATGAATAATAATAATAGAGAAAAGAATACCACTAGAATAACAAAGTCTCTGTTGAAACGGAAAACCGTTAATAATAATGATGAATGATGATGTTCATTTCATATTGTTTGATCATATGTACTATCCCAGCGAACTGAAAAGAACAGAAAAGACTCATGTCTGCCTTCGTACTTGAATATTTTATTGAACATTACACATAAACGAAAAAATCTCCTTAACTTAATTTATGGCACAACGAACGATTTCAGCTTCTCCATCGTCAACTACCCATATTTATGCAGCAATAGTTCCATCGATCATCTGCATATGGTGTGCAATGTCTAAACTTATTCCAACACGCAAGAGCCATGGTTCTGCGTATGGCATCATATTTTGGAATTAAGGCAAGCTACTTACAATCACGTTGTTTGTGGCAGGGATAGTCCAGTCACGCGTCAGCACGTTAAGGCTGTAAGTAAGGGGGGCGTGCCTTTAATTACTATATCTCAGAAAAGTTGTTTATGAACATCACACAAAACAACAAAATATCGGAACACTTGCCAATATCCTGTTAATTTAGCATAATTGAATGTTTATTGTAATGCAAAGAAGTGGTAGTACTACAAACAAAAACTTACATCTAAACGGCTTTGTTGTCGTGAGTGTGTAGTCTGGAACGCCCTCAGATACTATAACAAATAATTGATTCGCGAGCACTTTGTTTATCATGGCGTCAGTAGTGATCTAGTGTGACGCATTTCATGATCTGAGGTGGCCGATCAAATTGTTTTTTGGTCACGAAAATTAATTTAGATGCAAATATGATTGGAATATTCAAACGACTATCAATTTGCAGCACAATTACACTTAATATTCACGTAAATATTATTAATCTATCCCGTTGGAAACATTATGCCTTAATGTTACTTGATAAGGGGGATATGTCGTGTCATGTTGTTCATGCATATCGACGTTCAATACACAGGGCCATGCCCTAATACATCACAATGTGTTTTTTCACTCGCGAAACCAATACAAATGTAAATATTAAGCTATTTTTTGAAGAACGTTGTATCTCCTGAATAACATCTTCGGAAATAAATGCTATTTGAAATCGAGGTGCAGCTGATGGGTAAAATTTAACATAACGGATACAATATTATCATATTAATTTTTAAACAATTATAAGTTAAATTTGAAAGGAAGTGCAAGCGTAATTCACAAACTACAGAGGTTTTACGAACATTCAGTAAACGAGAATTTAGGATTTCCCATTCTGCCCTTGTAATTTGAAATTTATCTATAAACACTATGATAACGGGTGGGTCAGGTTTTTGGCGATGAAAACAACGTGATATCGATCACGTGATCAATTCTAAAATTTGAATTAGACTGTTCCTGAATATTGTATTTTCGAGCTCCTCATAATTTCATCAAATTATCAATAAAGTTCCAGAAAAATGATTTTCCATTCTAAATAATTCTCCTCAGGCACCTGGATGCTCAACTCCTAATGTGTCCAGGGTTCCTGTGTTTTGCCCCACTCTTGTCTTGGTTACCTTATTAGGACTTACGATATTGATCACTGATTTGTTGCTTTATATTTATACACTGAATTCTGTAGAAAGCTTGAATTAATCTTTTAACACGACAAATACATGAGAATGTCATTTGTAAAGGAGGGTACAGATTGTAAAAGTCGACAACGTCAAAAAGTTTGATGTAATTTCAAATATAACACGCTAAAGGCATATAATGCGCTTCCGAACGTTTCGCTTTCAATTTGGCAGTTGTTGCACATAGCCGACCTTTTGCTTTGTGTATTTGGTGTGAGACGTAGGCAATTACATGTAATAATGCACCTCTATTTGTACACAATACGATGTCGATACTTCCTCAGTTTTGATACAAAAATGGCGAAGTTAACATTGTGTCAAACGTAAGTCATGAATCAAACAAAACAAGACAACCAACATATACAATGAGTGTAGGGCAACACGACCTCCGACAGAGAAGCGAGGTAGTCAGGTGCATGGAGGAGTAAGCATCCCTGCTGCACCGTCACACCCGCCGTGAGCCCTTAGTCGAAATAAAGTAAGCGGGATTACCCGTTAGTCAATCTAGTAGGTAAAAATGACATCTAACAAAGGGTATGAACAATCAGTGAACATTGACTTAGTGATAGTTGATGGAACTAAGTACATTTTGTATGGAAACATATGCTATCCAGATAGTTGTGGAAATATTCCTAATAACTTTGCATTAAGTTACTGTTTAACATTCATTGATTTGTCATCATTGAAATGCACCTGGAAATGAAGAGCATTCAAATATCTATAACACATTCTCTACAACCGAGTCACGGCGAATGAATACACACCTGGACTACATAATTATTTCTGTACTGTAGTCTTTTAATATGTAATGTGTAGTAAATAGAAAAATACATGAAGCAAAGAAAAAATATGGATTGATTCTCCAGTCTTCTTTCAATGTAAAGTCTGAAGAAATTATCCGAATGCACAACTAGTATGTTTTGTCATATATAGTTACATGCGGCTGGATTCTTCGGCTATTCCATTTATTACACATACTCATGTCTTTGCATGGCGCAAACTTTTGAATAAATTAATAAAATCTAACAATAATAAGAATATGCAATTAAGGATGTAAATATAAGCATTGAATTCTGGATTTTGGATGTTTCGTGTAATAACAGCAACATGACCGTGTTAACAATTGGTTTGGCAGGCCATGTGCTTGTTAGTATCCAGCACGACATCCAAAATAAGAATTCAATACTTAAATAAATGTGTTTGTGCTGACTTTGAGGGGGAAAAAAACCCAACAATTCTTTTTCATGGCACGCGCGCTCTGCAATGAAAACTTTTTTTGCTGCCATTTTTGCCCACATTTTATTATTACAAATTAGTGAGCCTTAAACGAGTAAATATACATTGTATGCAGCTAAAAACTACTCAAAGGCGCACGCTCTAAAACATCCAGTCAGCTTAAGTCATGTTCGAAAAAGAACATTCCGTTGTTTATTGTTTGAAAAGTGTTAAATGAATTATCCGTGAAATATTTTTATTTGATGCATATAGTTTAAGAGAAGGGTGAAGGGACGACTCATAGTAATAACTAGTTTTCATCTTTCAAAACAAACAGAGCCCATTAAGGTCAATACGAACTTCGTTATCTACGCCATATTTTAATAGATATATTCCTTATTATAATCATTGTACCCTTAGATATTCTTTCAGAACAGAAAATCAGACCATATTGTCCTGTGTTTGGGGGGGAAATAAACAGTTGATGAAGAATGTAATCTTCACACAATTATTCATACTTGAAATTCGAGTTTACCTCTCTTTGGAGAAGCAAAATCATAGCACTCTGTGCATATACCATACGCAAACCAAGCTGTCAGCTAGTTGTTCTGAGTAAGTCATTTTCATCATTCACAAATAATTCTGAAGGGATTGAGATGATGTTTGCGTTATTCTGTAACTTTATTATTTATCATTGAAGTCTTCAATTTTGGGAAAAGAATAAAAAATTGTGAAATGTCATTGCGCATGCAATGAAAACTATTGGTGCGAGGGATTCAAAAACCATTTACTATATTGTGGAAAGGTTGAAGATAACGAACTTTGATCCAATCTCACAACTCCTACACGATTACAAAAAAAAAGAGTAGCGATAAATAAAACCCCTTGATAATATCAAGAGATGTAATCAGGTGCATAGGAATGGGTAATGCATACAATGTCGACCACGTTTCCTATTTCTCGGTCGGAAATATCTAGAATAAGAGAATGGGGCCTCAAATGATAGCAGAGGTACTAATTTGTACAGAGAAACGTGTTACGGAAACAAAAAAACAAAAAAAAACTTGCAGTGTCTTTCAACCTTACATATAGGTATATAGACATGATGTGCTATCATTAAGCAATGATGTCCATTTGAATATATCCGAAGAAGTCGATAAATTAAAGGACACCACGATAATTCTGACATGATCTGCTTCCCTATTTGATATACTCTAATGGCATAGGCTGACAGACTACCCATATAATGATAAACCGTGTGACTTTAAACTTAATGCTGCAAGCGTCAACCTTTCCCCTTTTCTGTGTATGCATATACCACTATCACTGCTTATGGTGTGTATATCTCCCAGGTTGATTCAATACGCAAAACCATGCTATGCGTATGGAGGACGTTTTAAAAGCGAGGCCAACTACTACAAAAAGTTGATTGTTGCAGGGTTAACGAATCTCGTTTAAAGTCATATTTCGCATATTCTATCGGTCGCTATAAAATGACCTTGCTTGCGATTACAAATATCACTAAGTCATTGTTGACTGATTTGTTTATTACCTTTGTTGAACTGTCATGTTTCTACTAGATTTGACGTACGGGTAATCCCATATTACTTTATTCGACCAAGGGCTCACGGCGGGTTGTGATCGGTAAGCAGAGGCATTGCTGTACTCTCCATGCTACCTGATCCTACCTTCGATTTGGTTGGAGGTCTGTGTTTTCCCTCACTCGGTTTGTAATAATGTTTTGGGGTTACTGATTAGTAGTTGACACTCCAATGATTAACTTGCCTTTTTGTATGGTACCCAAGCATGTCAGAAGCATGTCTAACTTTAAATAAGACTGATGGAAACATTTGGTAACATCAATGATTGTCAAGAAACCTTGTCTTGATTTTAAGAGTTGATCATACACGAATGTAAAGGCACAGATAACGACAGTGAATCAAGTCTCGTAAGTCCTAAATTAGAATCAAAGACTAGAGTTTGGGCAGATCACGACTTGCATATCTGAATCAGTTCAGATATACAGCGTTACAAATGGGATATTGCTTACATAATATCGGAAAGGTGACAAACAGAGAAGTGAAGTCATCCTATTTGTTATCAAGTTAATTTTTAGTTTTCAGTAACATCTATCCAGAAAAATCAAACACAAATATGTGGTGTTATTTATGGATATTTTCAATTTCAAGTTAACTGAGATATACGAATCGACATATGAATGAAATGAGTAATTAGCCTGGATAAAGAAACGTCTGTATGCTAAAAATGTCGAGTTGAAATGCCAAGAGGTTTGTGTTCTTCCTATGTGAACATCTGAATTATTCTGTCTCATAAGACTAAACCATGGCATCTTATGAAAGGAATCGCATTTGTGTCCATGGGTAAGTTCCATTACACTGTTGGAAGAGAGTGACCAATCTTTGATACTTTGGTGTAAAATCATAGTGGTGTTTAATACAGTTTTATTTTGGATGATCGCATTACATTTTAAAGCAACTGAATCTCGTAATATAACGTGTGGAATATGTCCTATCCAGTTAATGGTGTATTACTTTGAAATCGTAACTCTGAAACTGTAACATGGTTTCTAATATATCCGATAAATGTTTCGTCTTTCCAAACTTTTAAGTCAACCATCTATATTTTGTCTTTTCTAACCAATGATTTCTCTTCTAAGTAGTGTCAAGATGCAAGTATTGATACCTAACTTTCTGCTAATTCTTGGATGACTGCGCATGCTCAGATCAGCTTCCTAATGTATTTAGAGTAAGTATGTTTTTATGTTTTTAATACTTCTTGAACTGTTGTTGCGCTAATATAGCGAGATCACAAAAATCTTAATGTACAGGTTAAAATGAGTAAAAGTTTTAAAATGACATACTTTGTATCTTGTAACACCAATGTGCAATTTTTCACGTGAAAATAAACAGATTCTGGAGTAGATAACCTGTAAGGCAGGATATCGCTGTGAGACGGACGCTGTCGACCGACCATGTAATTTAAATCTTTGCGTCATAAATTGATATTCCATAAACTAAAATGTAGTCCCATGATCATCAATCAATTGAACGCAAGAATGACAAAAAAGCATGTCGTTATGTTATGGGATTTCCAGCAATATATAGAGGTAATTTTACACTACGGTGATTCATTAGAAACAAGTCATAAAAGTTAATGTGTAGATACAAATCTTTGATGTACTTGAACTGCAGGCCGCGGATCCAGAAATTTTTTCCAGGGGGTCCAGCCAGCTAACCCATTACACACACACACACACCTGAATACTAGTTATTGATTGTTATTTTGTGGATTGATTCTGTTTGACGTATAATGTGGGTGCAACAAATATGAAAATATAACTAGATTATTTTCATTTCAGTGATATCGGCGATATTAAGCTTCTGCGAATCCAGGGGGGGGGGGGGGTGTCCGATTCCATCGTCCACATGCATATGGTTGTATGTGTTTCAACGTTGTATCATCTCAAAGGCTTGTTCTGTGTATGGTTAGTTTTTTAATCGAGTGCGAGGCTACTTACAAATGAGTTGTTGCAGGGTTTCAGTTTCACGTTTGAAGCAGCATTTCGCAATACATGGTCGTTTTATAGCGATTAGTTTTCCAAGTATGGCCTGTAAAATTTGGGTTGATGTGTTTCAGTCGTTTTTTCATAACACTGATTATTAACTACGGATTACTCGTTTACGTGGTCAAGACTATGGGCTCACGGAGGTGTGACCGTCACAGGGGATGACTTACTCCTCCTTGGCACTGATCCACCTCTGGTGCGTCCAATTGTCCGTGTTTGCTCCAACTCTTTGTGTTTGTATTATGTTTTGGGACGTACGAGATTGGTCACTGTTCGTTACCTTTGCCTTTCCATTCATATATCATTAGGAATAAATACATGCCAGAAAACTGAGAAAAATCCTTTTTTTTAATATTTATTATACACTGTATATTTATTTATGGTGGGTTTCCTTGCATCTCCGTGGGAATTAGTGTTAGACTGATTATCGATAATTGTTGTTACGTCCCTCTTGAGAATATTTCCTCTTATGGGACGCGTCACCAATATCGGCGTAAGGGCTACAAAAATTCTAGGTCATTACTCGGCACTCCATTGGCCTTTTAGCATGGGACGGATCTTTCGTGTACCACACCTGCCTGCGACACGGGGCCTCGGTTTTTTGGGTTTTTCATCCGAATGACCGCCCATAATAGTCGGCTTCTTACGACAAGCAAAGGGTACTGAGGACATATCCTAACCCGGTGCCCCCAAGTGTTGAATCAGTGTTAAATATAAGTCCTCAGTACCCCTTTGATGGCCGACGAGGCGACTAAATGGGTTGGTCCTTTGGATGAGAGCCTGCACATCGGAGGCCCTTGTGTCACAAGCAGATCCCTCACATGGCCCAAAGCACCAAGCATAAGGCCTAAATTTTTTGCAGCCATTCACCGGCAATGGTGACATATCCAGATGAGTGAAAAATTCCCTAAAGCCGAACGTTAATAACAATATACAATCAATTAAGTTTAGCTTTGCATCTCGCGTTACACTTGCTTGGGTTATCTGGTATAAAATTTCATCAGCACATGGAAAATGATATAGGATTATGAGACTCACCACTGCTTGTGATCTAAAACAAGTACTTAGGATTTATGCTCTTTTAAACATTCTAAAGGGACTGATAAATGATTTTCTTCAAACTTTCATTTTCTTCTTTTTCTGATTGTAATGCACCGTCTATTGTGTTTAAAATGATACGTCACAAAACTTGTACATTATGACAGAAGCTCATTACCGAGAGTTAATTATTTGTTATGTAAACAAAGATTCAGGTATTATTGTTATTGTTTACAAAATATTTACAACCTCTCTAAATCTGTGATGAATATCTAATCTGAAGTATTATCTAGGTTAAATATGCCATTTGAAATGATAACTTTATGACTGTTCAAAACTATGATGTTTTGAATTACAAAAACTTAGTCTTTGTTTACATAAAATTACTGGAGTCGTTTTTGTTTTTTGTTGTTATCTTTTTTTTTATACATAAAAAAGATTCGGGTTAGAATATTGCTTATATCCTTGCAGTCAAAAAGTCCAAATTTTGGTTTTCAACTTCAAAATTGGGAATCAATCCATTTGATATCTCTAAACCATTTTTATAAATCTCTAAACAAGATGTTTTGTTTGTATTGTAGACACGTCAATTAGATGTAGTGAGGTGAGATAATCTAGTACTTATTTTTCAAGAATGATATCTACCATAATGAAACACAACACAATGTATGCACCTTGTTTTACTTAAAAATTATTGTACGTCGTTGTTCATTGATCAACAGCAATGGAAAACACCAAAATTAGTACTCGTCGAAAAATAAAACTATGGTATGACTTTTATTATAGGTATTGCCATGTCCCAATCTTTTTGACACGTGCCGAAATGGACAATGTGTACCAGGTATGTATATTGTGTAAATAAATGATTAATTTCATAAATTCTATCAATAATACAGGATTAATCTAAGAGGAAACACTAACTCTGCACTCCAAAGGTAGGATCAGGTACTAAAAAAGGATTTAAGCACCCCTAACTAACAGTCACACCTGCCGTGAGCCATACATATTCAATCAAATTAAAGGACCCTCTCTACACTGCACACAAAAGAGCTAGTAATTTTAAGCAATTAGAGTGATCTGCCCTTAGATCTAAATTGAAATATACAGAATTATGTGGTAGTACCAAATTCTAAATCAGTAAAAGTATTTGTAACAAGTCAGTAGGTAAAGATAATAAAATGAACTCTTTATTTGCATGTTTTTGTTTCATTTAAGTGAGCAATAGTAATTTGTTTCATCAATACTTCAATCTTTGAAATTTTTTCTGGGGGCAAATGACCCGTACCATATATCAAAAACTACTTAGATAAACTTAATATTAACACCTTAATGTAATTTAATTTTCTCAGTGTTAAAAAAAAATTCATTAGTATATAGAGGGTCCTTAAATGGAGTAATCCGTAGTCAATATACGGATATAGATAAGTATGCCTAATACATGGAATGAGAGATGCTACAAGTAGGTAGCAATTGATTTAATGACATGTTCTAATGTAATTCCTATCGTTATAATACCAGAGTTTTCTAAAACGCTGACGTTAAAAGACACTAGTACTATTCCAACCCATGTAACATCAATATCACGCTCAGGCGGTGGACCAGTCGAACAGGGGATGCCTCACTCCTCCTAAATGCAACCTGATCCCATCGCTGGTATATACAAGTGTTGCCCAACTTTTAATTTTCTATTCATTATAGGAGTTATGAGATTGATCAATATTCGTTATCTTCACTTTTTCAGTTTTCTTTTCTCCTACTGGTAATTACACTACACAACTGGAAATAGTTCCCTCGAGTTTTACCAATGCAAACATACCATGCAATTTTGTTTTTTAAACATGCACCCGCAATCAGAAAAAAAGACGTCTTTGATGAGATAAAAAACATTCAAAGACAGAAAAATTATAAAGACTCTTTTGGTGACTCTCCTCTGTAATATGATAAACAATTGCATGAAAAGAAATGGATTATCAATGTAGATAACGATAAATCTATAGACACAAATGACGATGAGGCTGTTTGTATTTAGCGCTTAGACTACTAGCTGTTAGTGGTAAATTTTAGTATCATGCAACTTAAATGTAAAGGCCAATATAATGAACAGTGATCAATCTCGTAATTCCATAAACAAAATAAACTCATGTTTCCATTTCCATCTTCCCGCGAATAATTTATAAGTACCATCAACTAGTAACAACAGTTCCTATACTTTGATTGAAAGTATGAACTTTATTGTGAGCTCTTAATATGTAAAGGCATAGATAACGAACAGTGACCAATCTCGTAAGTCCCAAAAAGAATACAAAAACAAGATTTGGGCAAACACGGACCCCTGGACACACCAGAGTAAGCATCCCCTGTTGACCGGTCACATCCGTCGTGAGTCCATAGGCTTGATCAGGTAAATGCAGCAATCCGTAGTCTAGATCGAGAGGGACCACATCAGTAAACATAGCTAATTACCTAACCTCCTCGTCTCCTCTCTTCGAACTGTGCCTTCCTCTCAGCACTGACTCGCAGACTCTCTTTTTCTGATTGTGTTGTTGAATTGCATATTTGATATGTGAAACTCTGAGGAAATCTCATTTACGTTCATGTTTGTATACAATTTGTGACAAGCCAAGTTGAAGAATAAACACTCATGGGCTCACGGCGGGTGTGACATCAACAGAGGATTGTTCTATCCTCCTAAGGCACCTGATCCACCTCTGGTGTTTAAGGGTCGTTGATTCGCCATTCTTGTTTTTGTACTTATCTTGCGGACCGTAATCATAATAATGTAGTTGTCAGTCTGCCATTCAGGGCATCCTTTGTAAGGTACATCAGCATCGCGCTTTGGTTACTCAACGTCTCCAATGTATCTACAGTACATTAAAACTTACTTCTTATAATGATGAACTTACATGCTTTAAACCTGTCTTCTCGGCAATTCGTTAATCCGCACACTTCTGGAATTCCCACTGTCCAACCATTCTCTCCTCACCATAACCAATCTCTCTGCCCGAACGATTCCCCTGTCATTCTCGACTGAGCCCCTCATCATCAACACGGTGACTCTAGATTCTTTGCTATACGTCGACCACAAATACCCACCAAGTGCCACTCAAAAAAATGAAGACTATTCAAATTAGATTGAGATGACCGAGACCCTGCCCATATATGTCTGCACCGACGCACATCAAACCCATGTCTCCACGGCTGCTAACCGAGATCCCCGAAATGTAGGTGCAGACGTAAAAACGTAAACCTGTTAAAATGTACAGAATAGTATCATACTGAAGAGTGCGCGTACGACTATTTGATCATATTATATAATTAGGTTTAATTTTCTTTTTAAGATAATGCATTCAAGTCGTTATTTTATCTTTTGTACTATGATCGCCATGTTCTCAACGAGAAGTGCTTGTAATGAAATGGACTATTACTCAAGACAGATCTCCTCTGCAACTCATGAGAATGAAAGGGATCAGATCTGATCGAGTGATTCTGCACATGTTGGAGAACAAAATATTTAAATATCAGGCTTATACCATGGACATTTGAGTAAAGAAATTGAACGGTTAAGGTTTGCTCTCTCCTGCGTAATTCTAACGGGCTGTAATTTCTAGTTTCTTATTAATTCTTTCCTCATAACCTAATGTATATAGTACTCCCCTAAGGGATTACCTTAGATCATTCATTTTGGGTGAATTTTTCTATCACCCTAAATCATCTTATTCCTTTTCAGAATATAATAAAAAGATCCCTACTGAATCCGCCCATCTTTGCAACTTAGCTAGAAATGACTGTATGTTCTAAAAGTCTACAATCACGGCATGAACTTATATGATTTAACTTGACTTTTTAGTCCAGAGAAGCCCATAATTAATGGGCACATATTTAAAAGTCAAAAGTTTTAGATTTTGGGAAATGAATTACATATTATGCATAAAATTGTTATTCTTAACAGAAAATCACCTGTAAATCGCGTCATTGGGCTATTTATAAATTAATTATAAATTTTTTGACACTGCCGAGCTGAAAAACAACTCACATCGCTTTAAAATGCAACTGCGCTGTGCCAACCCACCTCTCTCGCTTCCTCACGCAAGTCTAATATCAAACAATCTTGGCCCAACTCCTTGATGCTAACATATACTTCTTTCATTGAACACAACGAGTACCCAACTTTGCATTTTATAATGAAACACAAATAAAAGGCGACATGATTTATAGCTTACTCCCCGGATACACCCACGTGGGTGCTTAAATGTTACAGTTCAAGAAAATAATATGCTCTCTTACTCCAGGCCTCCTCACACACTGGTTTCAATTCACAAAAGCTGCCTCGGATTCGCAATCACGTCCTTTGATGAAATTAATGAAGTATTATTAAATTCATGTATTTCCAGGGAGAATGTGGTCACAAATGTATATACATATTGGCTAGCCACTTTCATCGATAGTGAAGTATCCTCGTACTCATACAATTAACATATAATGTAACGTCAATTGTTATGAAATTGATAGCTGATTCATTCCTACTCTAATTAACATCATACGCGTCTCATAACTCATTAACTCATGAATTCTGCCAAACTCGCTCTCGTCAAATCGCACAGAATCTGAATAAAGTACATATAGTCATAAAAAATTCCGAATCACAAAACTAACCGTAACTTATCTGTTCGGAAAAGCACGGTTAAATTAGATGTAATGAATTCATACTATCAACATTAATTCATTAATCCTCATTTTAAAGTTAAATTGCCTGAACAAAATGTTTTTCCTCTTTACTCTGATTAAGCGATGTGAATTACATTCCTTCGTGGTTTATATACTTTTTGCGATGTCTCACCCTGCAACAATTATCTAATAACTGATGCATTTGATAAAAATATCATGTGAGAGCTCAATCAGAAATATTCAACCGCTAATGTAGAGAACTAAGATAACTTCATCGCAAAGTCCGTGGGCAGACACGTAAGGTACGACAATCGTGATATATAATGATCCAAGTATTTAATTCAATTAAGAGCTGTAAGTTCCTTAATATTAACAAGTAACTAAGACCATTTTCACATCATATATTGCATACAATACATGAGCAATGTAGCTTTTAATCTCACAAGCTTAAATATCCCTCATCAAAACGTTATTCATTTTGCGATTACGCTACACTCGCCAAAGAATTATGGTTACAGTATCGCATATGAAATACACACAGACTCGTATACACAACCTAGCCTAAACAAACTAACTTTCAGTCCATTTGACATATAATTGTAACCCAGCCGGACTCTGGCTGCAAAAGTACATACAGTATCGATATTCGTACAATTACTTAATTATACCCCCTTCGACAATCTTCCAATGTATTGTAGGACACTACATATGCCAGAAGTCGGTGTAATACAAATATGGATCTCTAAAAACACACTCTAAAGAACTTTTAGTAATTCTGAAATCCGCAAACTTTAATTTCTTATGATCTAAAAATACTTGCTTTACATCACACCAGCATCTACCAACATATATTTTCAACTTTTTACATGAACCATTCACACTATAAATTAAAGAAAGACTTTGTCACACTATATGACAGTTGTCTTATACAAGAAAACGAAGGAATAATTCTGTCTATAGTGATTCAGCCATTCAAAAATTGTTTTGTTAGAACTCCACTCTATTTACACACAAGGTTCTCTGAAGGATATTAAAGCAAGCTGATGTTCTTCATTGACAATATCTATTGTAGGTTACCACAGCCTGTTGAATTCCAGTGCGGCCAAAATGTGTGCTCTTTCATAGCTGGGATCTTTTTTCTAATATCTTATGAGGCGAATTCATCTAAAAGCTTCTACAATGAAAAGAGGAATCTCTAGAGGTGGCCTTTATTCGAATTCCGAATAATTTGCTGACGTTTTATCCTTCACTGAATAATGATTTTCATTTAGTGTGATTAAATATGCACACGAACTACAAATAAAAGGACACCAAGGAGTCTTCATGTCTATTCTACTTAGATATTTATTGTAATTGAACATTAACGCAACTACATACTTAACTTCTTGAAACGGAGATTTCATTCTCCATCGTCAACTTCCACATTATTAGCAATATTCCATCTATCATGCTATTAGGTGCGTATTCTTTCAAACTTGTTTAACTTATTCATAGCAAAGCGCTTGTTTGCGTAAATCATTTAATCGAGGCAGGCGACTTTCAGACAATGTCAAATCACGTTCTAAGAGCAGCAATATTCGTAAATTGCAAATGGGCTGTTTTTAACAATTTAGGCTAACAATATGACCTGGCCATTTAATCAATGTCGTGTCTGATGTAAAGCGGCAAGGAAACGAACAGTGATTCAATTCTCAGGTAAGTCCTAATAAATAACAAAAACAAGAGATTGGACGCATTCACGGACCCCTGGACACACGCCAGATGGTGGGACTCAGGCGCTAGAGGAGTAAGGCATTCCTGTTGACGGTCAATCCGCGTGACCCATAGTCTTGATCAGGTAAACGAACACAATCGTAGTACAAAATCAGTGATGTGACAACGCGCCTTCTAACTATAGCTATTGAAACCTATCAACAGCATTTTTGACTCAATGATAAGTATATTGATAAAACTAAATGTGTTATAACGCATTAAGAATTATACGAAATGCTCTTTAAACGTGACTGTTGACGAACCCCATGCAACAACAACTTGTCTGTAAGTAGCTTGGCCTCGATTCAAAAACTGATCGTACCGCATAACAAGCTTCTTGCGTGGTTCGAAAAGTTAGAGAGCTAACACACCTATGCATAGGTGATGATGAATAATCTGCTACATAAATTAAGGAAGTTGATCGATGGAGAGAGCTGACATCTCCTTTTTGTCATAAAAGTTGAGATGTTATTTGCCGTTAATAGTCAATGGTTCAATAAAATATCCAAGTAACGTGTTTCATAGCACATTTTGCCGTTTTAACACACGATTT
>CAJDSM010032656.1:0-23954 GCA_903981925.1 Ostrea lurida
GCTGTTTCCTGTCCTCAAGCACCTATGATCAAAGGTGATAATTGTGCATATTACAGTTTTCACAATAACCTAATTATATATTACTAGGTACCATGGCTTCTAAAATTCTTATCAAGCTCATGAAATTGTTCTACTTACTGTAACAGAATTATGGAGACTGTTTAATACAGCAGATTTTAAGATAAATTTTCTCATCGTTTTCATCTAGGCCAAGTTACAGAAGGGGAAGGATGTGCTGTATGTGATGGCAATGCTAACTGTACGGACAATGGAGCTGGCTCGGTCAACTGTACTTGTAATCCTGGTTACCAGGGAGACGGTCTGAGGGGGGACAACCACACAGGCTGCAGTCTTAGTAAGAAATGATTTAGAAAAAAAAATTGAAAATATGTATGTGCTGTCAGGAGATCGGGCCAGATGCTGATTCATCATTAGGTACAAGCTATTAACTTTATTGCACGCTGTTCCAATCGGATGGCTAACATTGGTCTTTCTGGCATTTTCAGAAACATTTCTTTTGATGTTTTCTATTATCTTCTTTATTTGTCAAATAGCCATAAATCCTACTGAAATCAAAAAATGAGATCAGTTGTGTTTGTTACATTACAACTAAAATCTATTTAGTTTTTGATAAGAGAAATATAATCAAATGGTTATGATTAAGGCCTATGGACTTATATTGTTCCTTTTGGGGGGGGGGGGGTTTTGGGTAATATGTATTTTATTAGGTAATCAATATTTTCTTAGATTGTTTAGATAATCTATGAAACTAAAAGTCTATCATTTGATGAGTTTTAAAGTATTTCATCTTTTTTGTCGTTTTCAATAGCTCTTGTAGAAGGAGAGGGCTGCTCGTATGCGTATTTGTTATGTGACGCTAACGCAGAATGTACAGAGTCTGAGAATCGCACGGCTATCTGTACGTGTAAGCCGGATTACCAGGGCGACGGTCTGAAGGGAGAAAACCATACTGGATGCAGGCTTCGTAAGAAACAGTATTCTCTTAAAAGCATTATATGTGTATAATTTAACTTTGTGGTAATATTGAGCAATCTGTATTCCAGTTTTAATTATTTTGATTTTTTTTACCAAATCATAATTACATTCTACTAGAGTGTATAGTTTTAGAAGGCAAAATGTCAATGACTTGTTGAAGTCTTTGTAGGAAGCTGATTAAGTTTGAATTTTTCTTATGATAGCTGAGGACCACCATCCCTGTACAAACGAGACAGCAGCAGACGAGTGCCACTCATACGCTATCTGTTCTAATGGTGGATACTGTCAGTGCAAGTCTGGATACCAGGGGGATGGCAAAAATGACTGTAAAGGTAAAGTCGTTATTTAGGATCATTTGGTATATTGAAAATTGTGAGCAATGTTTTTTTTTGTTGGGGGGGGGTGTATTTTTTTATTTTTTTTTATTTTTTTTTTTCATTTTTGTACAAGTAGGAGGAATTTTTTATTTGTGCTGTAGCAATGATTGAGAATTGTCACAACAGGAATTGATTTCCCAGCAATAGTGTGAGAGAGGAGAAAAAGTTTTTCATTCAAATTGAATCATTAATTCAATCTCAAAATGATTGAATAAGCTTTATATACATGTACATGTACTTATATATAGTGAATTATTCAACAGGATTGATACTGTTGTATATAAGAGGTTGTCTTTTTCAGATATCAATGAATGTCTTACTTTACATCCATGCCATGAAAATGCTAATTGTCAGAACCAGCTCGGAACATTCCAATGTGTGTGTAAAGCAGGTTACCGGGGCGACGGCTACAACTGTACATGTAAGATTATATCTAGTGTACATGATATATTCTTATTAAATCTAATGGAAAAAAGAAAAACTGTCCGAGCCATAACTTTTCAATGAGTGCACGGATTGGAATAATATTTCACAGAATTATTGATGGTTTTAACCTAAGGAAGTGTCATGACCTTGAGTCAAGATCACAATGCACTTTGTGGTTTTAACCTTGTCTGGGCCACAACTGTTCAATGAATGCATGGATTGGAATGATGTTTCAAAGAATTGTTGGCCTGAACCCAAGGAAGTTTCCAATGCACATAGTGGTTTTAACCTTGTCTGGGCCATAACTTTTCAATGAATGCTTGGATTGGAATAATATTTCAAGAATTGTTGGTCTGGACCCAAGGAAGTTTCATGACCTTGAGCCAAGGTTATGGGCCATGATGGGCATAAATTGCTACATTGGCATTGTTCGTGTTATTGATATGCAAAGTATCATGATGTGCATTGTATTGTGGATCAAATATTGTGATGTATATCACAATAGAACAATCGCTTATTTAGTAGCTGCACTTAAAGTGGCTGTTAATCAAACTGTTAGCAGTAATCATTGCATCACTATCATGTCTTTTGATCAGTTTAATCATTCTTGGACATCAGAAGGAACAGGCGAAGCACTATAGAATGTGAAGTGTATATTTACTTGCATAATGTTCTCTACAGAAACTGTAATATTCCAAGAATTTAGAATTCTGTCAGTGAGTAGGACAACTGTTAATTTTTTGTGAACTTTGTTGCTTGCTTGATACAGATTACTGTAAATGCATGTTGCTTGCTTGTTGCAGATTACTGTAAATGTTGCTTGCTTGTTGCAGATTACTGTAAATGTTGCTTCTTGTTATGTTGCTTGCTTGTTGCAGATTACTGTAAACAAGATGAGGACTGTCACAATCACGCTGTGTGTGTGGATTCGGCGTGTGTGTGTAAAGGTGGCTTCACAGGAAACGGAACCTACTGCACAGGTACAGATAAATCTTCTCTGTGGGTTATGTAGTTCTTCACACTAAAGGCATGCTTGATATTGAGATATCCACTAAACTTTTCTTACCAATTATAACCACAGATCTGGGTGAATTTAGCTGAGGGGGGGGGGGGGGGGGGGGGGTTAGATGTCATGTATTGTTTCAGTCACTAACTAATAATTCCAATGTCCTTTATTACGATGGTTTTGATGGATAAAATTAATCGAAACAAGAATTTACACATCAATAAATCCGAAAAATGTGAATTACACAACTTATTATCTACTTCAAACTTTACCTGAAGGACTAAACAATGGATAATTGTTTAAGCCTGTTCACTGAAAGTTTCTCGCTTGTTGATATAGGGTAATCGATTATTAGCAGGGTTGAATATACAGTATTTGACCAATAGTACCTGTACATACGTTGGGGTATGCGGGGAATGGCGATATAACAGGTTTTTACACAGTAAGGAAGACGTGACTTTTAATTTTTTTGGGGTTATGTGGGGTTGGCGTTATAATGGGGGGGGGGGGGGGGGGGGGAGGGACAATATAACTGTGTATACACTATTGTTTGAGTGTGTCATAAATATATATCAAGTAATATGATTTGTAAATTGTCCAAAATTTCACATTTTGTAGATGTCAACGAGTGTGACTTGAAAACTTACACGTGTGACCCCAATGCTGAATGTGAAAACACGGTGGGCAGTTACTATTGTATCTGTAATCCTGGTTACACTGGGAACGGGAAGACGTGCACAGGTGAGAAATGCTCCGACATAGAGGCAATAAGAAAAGCTTCAACATACTCTATAGACAAAAGAATTTCATTATAATTTAATGTTACTTGTAACATGCAATTTGATTGATTCATTTGACTTTAGCAACATTCTTTATATCGTATAAATTGATGTTTGCCGTTTAGTCCCGCCATATGATGTATGTTTTTGTAATGATGTCACAATGCGTTTGATTGTTCAGTTTTCATTCTGTTGCAACAGCAATATTGATCCACGTCATTAAAAAAAATCATTATTTTTTTTTCCTCTAGAATTATTCATTAAATGATATCCTAGACAATAGTCTTGTTACGATAGTCGCCGACTATCGAAAAATTGTCGCTGAAAGCAGCGCTTGGTGACAATCGATTATAAATTTTGAACATCGATTGTCGCTGACAACGACCAACACTCATACTTTCAGATGAACTATACTCTGAATGCTGTCAGAACTATATGTGCCACATTGTATCACTATACTAAGCTTACGTTTGCATTCAGATGCTCTGTGTTTGAATTTTGTACTCTCAGGAGAGCGTCTCATGCCCTGGATAGGCGATTCATAATTCTGTACCCTGTATTGATGAGCATACTCGAGTGTCCTGATGTGGCAAAAATCTCATTTCCAGAAGTTCAAATAATCGATTTTATAATCGATCGTGTACTGCCGATTCAATTCGATAATCGATAGTAAATTTTGTCCGCTTTTACAACACTACTAGACAATTTATCAAATTAAATTATAAGATACAAAAGTAATTTTTATTCATTTTATACGATTTAAAGTATGTTGGGACAGTTTACGCAATTTTATAAAATGCTTTGTGGTTTATAATGTGTAAACTGCTCCAACCTACTTTTATATAGTATTCCTTAAATAAATGTAAAGGGGAGTAAATATTTGGTTCACTATATGTTTTATATCTATGATATGATTGCAGAAATGCCCAGGAACTGTGATGAAATCCTCCAAAAGAATAAGAATTCCAAGGATGGGATATATAAAGTAGATGCGGATTTTACCGGTCCTTTGTTGGAATTTGAGGTAAAAATACTTCAAATACCTTGACAGGCTTATAGGTGGAGTAGTCTATTGTGTAAATGAAATTGCTCTGATAATTTACACTATTCAACTAGTCCATTTGGTAGGTAGGTGAAAAAAAAAGTCCTCATAATTTCAATGTCAATTTCACATTGCACTGGACAAAATTTTTTTATTTGGCATCACAATGAGATTTCATGCTTGAAAAATATTTATTCAATGGTAAGAAGTTGCCAGAAATTACAGAAAGTATCTGCATCTTAGAACTAATGTGCGTAGCTGTACAAAATTCAGTGTTTGCAGAATGTAAATCTCTTGTATGTGTTTTAGGTTTACTGTGATATGCGTGTCGATATAGGGATCACCTATATGAATACTACCACCCCTACCGTACAAATTACCAAAGGTAAACCAGAAGTCAGCGTCACCTACAACGCCACCAATCCTCAGATCACAAAACTTATAGAGACCTCCCAGTTCTGCTATCAGTATATGGGGTAAGCTGACATTTTAGATTTACAGCTAAACTACAATGTAGGCCTGAGAAGAGCATTTACATGTGAAATGAATTTTGATCACATACAGTCAAATCTCGTTAACTTTAACTCAGTGGGACTGAAACAAAAATTTGAGATATCTGTGGGTTCGAGATATCTAGGGTAAAATATTTGAAGAATTAGTAGTTGGGACTTCCAAATCACTTCAACATAGCCACGTTATTTGAGATATCAGGGTTCGAAATACCGAAGTTCAGCTGCATATATATTTCAGTTGATTAGTTATTTTTTCAAATGAAATTTGGTTTCTTGTTACTTCAGGAGTCATTTCTATAGCAATAATATTGAAAATGCTTTTAAAGATAGGAAATTATCCTCAGGCAGTGCAGATTCCAATTTGTTTGAACTACAGTCGAACCTCGTTATCTCGAACTCGATGGGACCAAGAAAAAAGTTCGAGATATCGAGGGTGAAAACACTAAGAAAATAGGTGGCTGGGACCCCCATATCAATAACCATGGTATTCGAGATATCAGAGTTTGAGATACCGAAGTTCAACTGTATATTGTCCCAGGAGGTAGGTTGGGACCACATATGAAGGAGAAACATAAATTAGAATTTCAATGAAGTCAACATCACCAGACAAACTGTGATGATGTCTCCCCTCTTCCTTTTTGTACTTTCTGTTAATCTGTCACTGTGTGAACATTTCTCCTATATGGCTTATCAGGCTATGTCTCAGTTGACAATGGTTTTCTCGGGTTGAAAATTTTCAATGTTGTCCTCAATTACACACAATATTTATAGGATGGCCATCAGATAGGTTTCTTAGTGGTTGCCAGTTAAATTGATATTAATTCTATACCCTGGCATCTACTGGCTTCCATATAGCAGTCAGTTTAAATGGTCAAGCAAAATCATTATTTTCTTCTTTTTTTTTTTAAAGAACTACATGCAGGAATAAAGCTAAAACTTTGTCCGGTAAAAGTCACTGGGTAGATGGCAAAGGAGATCAACACAAAACTTGGGGAGGAGCAACTTTTGAGGGCAAGGTTAGATTATACAACTTTATTATAGTATACATAATTATATGTATGACATTTTCATTTAAGATTTCCTTTTCAGCTTTGCTTTTCTTATCACCTTTTGTCTGTCTGTAAACTTTTCACATCTTCTCCAAGACTACTGGACCAATTTCAGTCACCCTTATTGAAATGAAGGGTCCTCCCCTTTAAAGGGGGAGGGGTAAATAAGAAAAGGCAAAAATTGGGTGAGCTCATTAAAAATATTCTCAAGAACCACTGGGCCAGAAAAATTGAAATTTATATTTGAAAAAATAAAACCTAATGATAACCAAATAGGCATTATCCACATTTAATCACACTTTTGAAATTGTTACACTCTGCGACAGAAGCTCTCTCTCTCTCTCTCTCTCTCTCTCTCTCTGTATATTATGGCTATCTCTATATTATGACTAGACCCTCATTTCATACCATGATTTATGACACTGTGAGCTTGATTTTAGTTAATCATATCAGGTGTTGAACTTGTGTAAATGCATGTTCAGTTATGTCCTGAGTCTTTGGGACTAGGACTGGGTAACAATATGGGGTGAAAACTTTTCATGGGAGTATGAAAATTAAAAAAATATCTTTTGAAAATCACAACAACTGAACAACAGCAGGGCCAAGGTGACTAAGATAAGTGATGTGGCCCATGTGGGTCTCTTGTTGAAAATACATGCATGTACACGAGGGTATGGATTGTGACACTTCATGAAGCTCTCTATGCTTTAGTTGCAGTTCATACCCTCATGTATTCTCAAAAATAAGATTTATTTCTCACATGTCGAAATTACATTCTGCTTTCAGGTTTTTTTTCTTCAAAATTTGAATCTGCAGCTGTTAAAATAGATATACATGTAATATATCTATTGGGATTCATGTGTGCATTTAGGGAATAAATACCTTCTCATTTTGTGATTTGCGACCGTTAATGCTGATTTAACGTTGCAAACTGAGTTTTACCGGCTCCACTTACGCGTCGCCGGTAAAACGGATGTTTGCAACCGTTAAATAGCATTAACGGTCGCAAATCAAATTGAGAAGTAGTTATTCCCATTCTAATGCAATTTTGCTTTATGTTTACATTTGTTTGCTATTTTGTTATGAAATGTCTATGCTTGACGTTATCATTTTGCGTCACGGCATTATGACGTCCAATCGAAAGCTCCCATCTTGTTATGTTTTTCGTCAGGCATTATGACGTACAATCGAAGCTTCCCATCTCGTTAACGTCTCATTTAACCGTCTCAATCTCAGTGCATTTCACAATCAAAATACGTGTTGCAAAACAATTGCATTAGAATGTTAATTACCATGCAGCTTTACTGCATATGTCATGAGAAGTATCATTTAAATTTGTAAAAATGTCAAAGGACAAAAACTTTTATTAGTTTAAACCGACTTAAGTTATTATAGGTCTTGTTTAATACAATAAATGTTTTTGTCTTTGACATTTTTACAAATTGATGATACCGTTTCCTCAGTGAATATTTGCAGTAAGAGACTGCTGGTAATTAACAATGCACACATGAACCAATAGATATATTACATGTAATTTCTATTTTAACAGCTGCAGATTCAAATTTTGAAGAAAAAAAACCTGAAAGCAGAATGTAATTTCGACATGTGAGAATATAATCTTTATTGAGATACATGAGGGTATGAATGGCAATAAAGCATAGAGAGCTTTACTGTGCTTACTTACTTACTTACTTATACCGCTATTGACTATAACAGTGTGCATGTGGCCAGTTACGTTACTGTGAAACAAGAGAGGCGAACTGTAACTGCGACGGAACTCGATCTGGCATCAAGGACGACGGAAAATTACTGAACAAGACACTGCTGCCCATACAAGGAATTTACTTTGATCTTGTTACTTCATCTCAGAAAATGGATGTTGAAATTGGGCCTGTGGTTTGCGGACCCAAACCATTTGGTAAATGCATTTGTTATTTTCACTATAGGTATAATTCATCATCATCATCGGTATTTTGATAACGTGCAGCTCGGGGCAATGCCCACATCAGTGGACCCCCCCTCCGTAGCTTGCTGCACGCATGGCTGATCTCACACCAGATCTCCAGGTGTTTCTGTCATGAGGGTCGGTTGTTGAGAGTTTCCAGTCTTTCCGATCCCTCTCTGTCACCTGCTTCCATGTTTAATTGAAGAATTAAACATTGTATGAAGGAAGACTATAAAGGATACCATGGAAACAAATTGTAGAGGGAATGTAACTTGATATGTTATAATACAGTCAGCTGTCGTTGCAATGGCCACATTCGTTTCCGATCATTTTGCCGTTATAACGAATTTGCCGTTGTAACGATATGCCAATTCTACCGGTACGATTTATTCCCCTTTGTTAATTCATCAGCACAGTAAACAATCGTGATCGTGCACATTCACCATGAGTTCATTTTGAGTACATTAGAAATGCCCCCCTTTCTCCCTATTTCTATTAAAAGTAAAGAAAGAACTTGCGATAAAATTAATATTTAAATAAATTTTTCGTCTGATAACGATGGACTGCAAAAAGCTTTAATCATTGGTCCTAGGGTCCACCAAAATTTGTTGTAACAGTTTTTGGATTTTTTTATTTATTCCTGGCCAGTAGTTCTTATTTTGTTGTGATATATTCTAATTTAGGACAGCATAGCCGACCTCCAGTTTTCATATGTATGGTTAGTTTGAAGCATGATGTCTAAGCGAAGCGGCCAATTGAATGGTTCCAAAAAGAAAAAAATCCAGCATTAGAAATAATGAATGAGTCTCATATTATTCAAGATCAGGCATGTGAAAAACAATAGTAGCCCAAGTGTATTTTTTAGCAATGAAGAAATAGCATGCTGATCTTGAGGGTTTTTTTGAAAGAGAATATGTATAAGAACAATAAAAATATTAACATGTTATTCAGTAATTTATCTAAATTAAATATAATTCATAAAATTGGTGGAATTTTGTGTGTCCTGCCAAAAAAATATGGGCCCTGCAGATATTTTCACTTGTCAGGACCTTAGCTATTGTCCTGCTAAGACAGCTTGTTGGTAAAAGATTTCAAAAACAGAGCTGTCAGGTTCCTGGGCCTCCTTCTACCTATGTTTACAGTTTCACTTGCCTGAAATGAGATTTTACCCGCAGCAGACCATCATACAATCCTTGCATTCATTTACAGTTTGAGTTTGTTCTCTATTTGATACATGTAATCCTATTTGTGCAGATTTTCCTATTGACTGTGACGACGCCAAGTTTAACAAACTGTTCAAGGTGAAAACGGATGGCTCCCAGATCATTGATATTGACGGCCCGTATGGCCCGGCAGTGCCCGTCTTGGTGCACTGTGATATGGAGTCCTACCCACACGTGGGCATTACAGTCATTCCTCACGACAAGTGAGGAATATACAGCTAAATTTGCTGTCTTTATGGAAGTGATTTTGTTCATATGTGGGATTTTCTGTCACTCAATAGTTTGAAATTCACTATTGTTGCCGCAATATTATATGCATGCCTTAAAGGGGCATGGACACGTTTTGAACTTAAAGTGTTTACATTTTAGGTTTTTTATTTTTAATGTTTACAATGCTCATTATCGCTATTATCTAGATGGTGTCAGCAAAAGTGTTGAACGACGATATTTGTTGAGTTCAAGTGAGATGCAGCACTATGACAATTTCTTTGCAATGTAAACAAGAGCCTCGAGCTGTTTTACATTACATGAAGATTGCTTCACAGAAAATACCATTTAAAACAAAATTAGATGTGCAGAAAACCTAGAAGACTATTTAATTGTGTTCAGAATGAACTTGTAATTTGAAAAAAATCTGCTTTAAATGAAGGCGATATAACTAGCATATTCAATATTAGGTAAACAAAAACATGGATCGAGGCTTGTTTACATAGCGATAGAATTGTAGAATGCTGGTATCTCACTGCAACTCAACAAATGACGTTCAAAATTTTTGCTGACCATTAGATATACCATAAAGTGAGCATTGTAAACATTAAAAATGAAAATCTAAAAAATGTAAACGTTTTTAGTTCAAAAAACGTGTCCATGCCCCCTTTACAATCTCCAATTTCATTTTAAAAACAGCAATAAATTATCAATTACATGCAATACAATGTACTTGTTCATTTATCTAAACTTTGTAGAGAAATCAGACTTTGATCAGCAGCAAATTCAAACCAGTTATGAACAAATTCACATTTTCTTAAATTTTGCAAATGTTTCGAATTGTAGATAGCATGTATACAATTTACATATATATAATAGGCATGCATAAATATTTACTACTTTGTGGAAATTATAATATTTTTTACGTAATTTGGATTGACATCAGTGAGTGAATCAGGAGAGTATTCAATACACAACTAAAGATAGAATAAGACTTTGAAGATTAAATGAAACATCTTTATGTTTTTCAAGAGGAGTAAATATTCATGTACATTGAAAAACGCTATACAGTAAATCATGCTTTTATAGATGAAGAGCTGGGGATGAACAATTTGATTCGATGTAAACGTAATTCATCATAACCAATATGTTCATAATATTTAAAACTACAGAAAGTAACAGTCACTTCATTATAAGCATGAATTCCTTATAAGCATGTTTGCTGTAAACTGTGTTTTACTTTACTGAACTAGTGTATGCATATAGAGGTACTCTGGAATTGTAGTTATGACCCAGTAACACCCACTTCCCCAGGAGAACACAGCCTGACCTACATAATAGACAAACCCTCCATCCTAAAGATCATAGAGGAGTCACCATTCTGTAGACAGGACGTGGAATACAGCTGTACAGTAAGTAATACAGCCCAGACAGACAAATAGATAGATAGACAAGACAGATAGATAGATAGACAGACAGATAAATAGATAGACATACAGATAGAAAGATAGACAAAACAGATAGATAACACTGAAGATCATAGAGGAGTTGCCATTCTGTAGACAGGACGTGGAATACAGCTGTACAGTATGTAATATAGTCCAGATAGATAGATATTTACAACATAAGAGATATATCTTTCATATTTGGTGTGTGCATTCCTTGTGGCAAGACCTTTCCATTGGTACCAAATTCTTTGACCTGGTTACCTTCACATTGCCCTTTGACCTACTTTTCGAAATTGAAAGCCATAAGCACTAGCTGCTTTCATAATGAGTCCGTGCATTTCTTGTGAGACCACCTTTCCATCGGTACCGAAAACTTGTTGACCTTGTGACCTTAATTTTTGACTGCTAAATAAAAGGTGAACATATGAAAATTACTTTACATTTTCAGTATTGACCAAAAAAAGTTCAACTGCAATGTCTTACAGATCCATTTTGTTGTAATATGGGGGGCATTAATGTTTCACAAACACATCTTGTTTAGATTAGAAACAGCATTGCAATCAGAAAAAAAATATCCTATCTTTGTAAAAATCATTGTAGAGCCTTTAAAAATGGCTGTAGTATTTAGGACTTGGGATAATATTCTGTTTCTTTTTCAGGATTCTAGATTAATGAATGGTGGTGACAAGAAAGGCTATTTCACTGACGTGAATGGGGTTGTGAAGGACTACTGGCCGGGGGGGATGGGGGTAGCTGGAATGTGTGGATGTGGTTTGACCAAATCATGTGCTGAGCCAGAGAAAAATGTAAGCACCTACAAGTGATCATTCATATTATACAGAAACATGATAAACATGTTGAGAGCTACAGGGACATGGAGAGAACTTTAATTTATAATGGCGCTGTTATTCTGTCATACATTGCACAGATGTATGTTGTATAGTAATCATGCAACTAAAGATTGTTTTCTGGACTGGTTTAGTGTAATTGCGACACTTTGGATGGAACGGCCAGGAAAGATTTCGGTACAGTAACCGCAGCAGCAGATCTCCCCATCGGATCAGTGACCTTCCAGGACATAGGGGACAACAAGACTGGGCAGTTCTATGTGGCTGCTCTCAAATGTAGTCGACAGGAGTTTGGTAATTCGTTATTTCTCAGCTGAAAATAAAATAAATTTAACCGTCATTTGAATGACTCCTGACTTTTCATGTACAGTTATACAATGTGTTTGATCTTTATCAGGTTACGAGGTCAACTGTCAAGGCTATCACAATCAAGGTCACAACTACAGTTATACCTACGTCATAGACGTGGACGGCCCTCCTCCCAGAGACAATTCAGACCCCACCAATGTGGCTCCCTTCCCGGTGGAGTGTAAGATGCAGGCAGAACCACCTCTTGGAACCACTATTGTCCACCATGAGCAGGAATCAGAGGTAAACACTTCAGTTACAGTTTTTTGGGTGTATTTCAATTGTAGGGATCACAAAAAATACATTTACTTCACTACAGTAGTAATTTTACATTCTGTTTGAATGGAAGAGTCTGGGTCTATAAGGAGTGTATATTTGTTAACTGTGGCTCTTACTTTTAAGAGTATGACTGGCCAATTCATGTTCAGTCAGAGTATTTATAAAAAAAATTAATTTTCCTTTTTTCACAGCAAATTATAATTGGAGGAAGTATAGCTTTCAAGTATCGCTATGCGTCTGCAGAACAACTCATTAAACTACGAAAACGGTCTGCGTATTGCTCACAATCTGTCGTCCATACATGCCTAAAATCACCAGTGTTTGCACAAGGTAGGTATTTATTTCTCTGAATGTTGAATGTTTTTATTTATTTCTCTGAATGTTGAATGTTTTTATTTCTCTGAATGTTAAATGTTTTTATTTATTTCTCTGAATGTTGACTGTTTTTACTTTGACATTCCATTTGACCTTGACTTCACTTATCTGCGCTATGCATGTATGACCCAATGAATTTTTTTACCCACTTTATAAGACATTTAGAAATGGATGGCAAAATCCTAGATGCATTTGATATCTGAGCGTTTGCGGCTGGGCAATCATGTCATCTGAGCATACTCCTATCTTCTGTTAAAAATCAGCTATTAGTGTTATTGTTCCTGAGTTTAAAATTTGACTGTAAATGAACCATTTTCTCTTTGCAAAGATTGTATCCTTCGACTCTTTCTGTTGTAGATGGATCCCCCGTTGCTTACTGGGAGGACATGAGTGGTACTAAGCACTACTATTACACTGGTAAGGAGGGGGAGGGGTGTTCATGTGGTCTCATAACCAAGGACTGTGCAGGGGGTGTGAATGCAAAATGTCATTGTGACATGAATGACGATATCCTCAGGTCAGTAAAGTCTGTCAACCTCAAAGTCGGTCAACTTAGACACACCTTTCTGATGAAAACAAAATCACTGTGTATTTGTTTAAAATGTAAATTTCTATTTAACTTCCATGTAGGAATGATACAGGAACTTTAGTTAACAAAGAACATCTTCCTGTGAAGAACATGGTCTTCAGTGTCAGTGGGACATCAACTGTCGACATTGGGCCTCTTAAATGCTTAGGTCAGTATTCATCTCATCAACTTTGCATGCTTGGATTATCACAGGTAAGTTTTGTTAAATCTTCGATATGTGAATTTTACCCAGTAGTATTGAATACTTTATTTCATTATTTTACACAAGTACTTGATATCGGGAAGTGACTTGTAATTAACGAAGTACTTGATATCGGGGAATTGACTTGTAGATAGCAAATTTGTAAAAAACATTAATTCATGAGTTTTCTGATGATTAAGAGCTACAGTCAAACCTCGTTATTTCGGAACTCAATGGATCTGAAAAAAAGATTCGAGATATCAGAGGATTCAAGATATCGAGGGTAAGATATTTAAAGAAATAGTGTTAGGGTCTTCCAAATCAATTCGACATATCCAAGGTATTCGAGATATCAGTGTTCGAGATAACGAGGTTTGGCTGTACTTGTATTTAGCAATATAAAAATAAAAGCAAGTAATTTTATTTTGCGTGTGATGCTTCCAGCGAAATTTCATGATGATATATTCTTCGCAATGCCATATATTTAGGAATCTTCAATAAAGAAGAATTCTGAAATTCCATTAGAATGAAGGATGAAACATAACACTATTTGTAGAGGTGTTCCCTACTTGCTCTGATCTCTACTTCTTTATGACGAGCAAGCGCTTTAAGAACGAGAAGATGGTGAAGAGTAACCGTGACTACACCGTGGATCCGGACGGACCCGGAGGGGTGGATCCCTTTGTTGTTAGCTGTCAGTTCCCGATGACTGTTGTTAAAATTGGTCCAGGTATGCTCCGTATACCCGTTTTTTATACTAGCATATGGGCCAAAATAGCACTGGATGATAAATCCTTGTACATAAAACAGTTGGTATTTTAACCATATACTATATGTATTAGTCTTTTAGACACAATGTCAAAAATAAATTGTTCATTTTTCAGTCTCTTACATTGTACTTTTTACAGAGATCATTAGGCTGCAAGGAGAAAATATGTTGCCTTGCAATTTAAGCTTAATTTATTTGAAATTGGTACTGACTACTGAGACTTTTTGATGACAACTTGCATCCCCTTGCAATTCTTAGTGAGGTGGGATATAGTGATGGGCTTGTTTATGTGTGGATAATTATGTGAGTGAGTATGTGTGAGTAACACTGAGTTTATACACACTCTACAGGCCTCATTTTATGCTCTATCATTTTGATACTGTACTTGTTGCTTTGTGATCAAGAGAATGAAATCCCTGCTAAAATTTGGGATCAAAAGGTCAAAGTCACTATAGGACTTCATAGAAAAAGGTTGTAGATGCTCATTGCTAGGGGATATCTGCCCAGCCTTGAGGAACTCATGTTGAAATTTGCTCTCATGTCATAAACCAACTGAATACCTGTAATATCAAAGTTGATATTGAAACAGTAAGCATTTCAATGGTTGAACAATTTTTGGCCGGGTTGCACGAGTGCAAAACCGGCTTATAAAATGGTGAATGGCGGGTGGGCGGGGAAATAATTTCTGTAACACTTTACTCAGTAATTACTTATCATAGCCTCATGACCTTTGATATCAGCGGGTGGCCCCATATCGTGGGGTCCGATTTCAGACCTTTCCGACACCTACTTCCTGTTTTTAAAAAGACTTAGAATATTTTCTAGTGTTATTCTTAATAGTGCAAATTTTCGTAACACTTTACTCAGCAATTAATTATCGCAGGCTCATGACCTTTGATATCTATCATCAGCGGGTGGTTCCATATCGTGGGATATCATTTCAGACCTGTCCGACACCTACTTCCTGTTTACCGACTTTGAACATATTTACAGCAACTCAGCCATTTCTGTCTTTGACCCATTTTCTCTATTATATTTTAAAGAAGCTTCTTTTTTAAGTAATATTATTGGTTCCTTTATGCAGGGTACTTCAACTATACATTTGGCAAACCAGGAGAGTCTCCAGTCACCAGATGTTACAGTATAGACTATGACCCAAACATATCAGCCGCTCAGATACAGGTTTGTACTAGTATTTGTGTGTATTTAATAATACACCACAGTAACATACATGTATCATATAGAATCCATAAAGCATTGATCTGTACTAATTTACTGTATGTTATGGAATCCCTTTGACAATTTTAGGCTATAGTTGATAGATCTAGCCACTGCACACAACACCTGAGATACACCTGTAAAAATGCACGGAAAACAGGCAGAATTACCTACAGTACCTGTAATGGAAAGGTCCAGCCAGGTAAATAAGCAAGTCATCATGACTCAGCAATTGTCAATTTACATTTAATATTTACAGAGACATAGATAACAGCAATAAGCAACTTCTCCAAACCTTGTAATATCTCATGGTCCCTATTGTTTTGGTAAAAAATACATACACTGATTTTGTTTATGTATACCACCTTAATAATGACAGATGTAAAGTGCAAACCCTCCAAATCCTATCACAAAAACATTCAAGGTACGATAATTTTAGAAGATGCTTCACTTCAAAGTGAAATAAAAAAGTTTCAAAAGGCGGTGCATGACCCAAACTCGCCAAAATCCGCAAGATATCAGGATTCCAAAATGTTTATGATTTGCCTATTTTTTTTAATTAGTGAATTTGTGAAGCATCAAATCATTTAAAACTTGTTGATATATTAAAACTTTAATCAACATTAATCTACCAAACCAATAAATAGGAATTAGCAATTATAGGTGGGACCATCGCATATTTTAATCGGTAAACATGCCACCATGGGATTTGCATATCACTATTACTTATTTTTTTTATATTTACTAGTACACAAATGGATCCACCAAATTCTCTATAATCCGTGTTTTACTGTAAATATATATGTCTCTTCCTAATATGGAGACACATTCAGAATTTACCGGACAGCCAGAGAGAGCCATTTACACTGCATGTTGGTTCTCCTCCATGTATTATTCCAGGTTGGGGTGGATCCGGGGGTAAGGACATGTGTGCTTGTGGAACGAGTGGGACATGTAGGGGACTACCAGGAGCCAAGTGTAACTGTGATCTGGAGGACGGGACGGAGGGTGTCGATGATGGCTGGATCTATGAGAAGACCCTCCTCCCGGTCTGTGAGGTTTGTATGACACTGGACCCCACCAACGCCACGTTCTCCACACGCTCTGCTGTCTACACCGTGTCCAACCTCCACTGTAACAGTGGACCTATAGGTGAGAGCTCAGTCAACGCAAATATTTACGCACAAAATACGTAACATGCTGTGATCAGGACAAAATTTTGTATGCGTTCTTGTTACCCATTGTACTAATTGGTAATTGCTTAATTGAATTTTGTTTTAAATAGAGTGATTTAGTTTCTTTTTTTTTTTTTTTTAATTCTTGCAGGCTGGTTTTGCAAAACTTAATACAATATATTATTAAGCGTGCACCATTGTTGCAGTTTGATATTTCATTTCCAACTGTTTTTGTAAAGGATTTGATATCAGAAGTAATTGTATGTACATAATTTTTTTTTTTTTTTTTAATTCTAACAGGGATGTATGGATCCTGCCAGGCGAGAAGGAACTCGGGAGAGACAAAGAGTGTCACCACCTATGTAGATCCGGACGGATTGTGGTCTGGAGACGCCGGATTCCCAGTATACTGCTCTTATATTCCATATCCACCTGTCGGATTTACGGTAATTTTAAAAGATATTTCCTGTAGACAATAGATCTAGAAGCATGTACATTGCATAAAGATTGCTGGAAAAACAAACAAATGAGATTTCTGACCCTGTACCAAGCCAGTATGATATACCTTGATCTTTAATAAAGATCATTGACAACCCCTCTTTAGGTCACAATAATTAATTGTTGTGGTCCATGATTATGTAATACAGGGATTGTACCAGATGTTTATAATATGAATGTGGCTTTAAGTTCTGCGATATTCTAAGTAAGTCTCTGTATAGTTAAAACGTATGGACAGATAGATGTGTTTGTTGAAAATCTGCAGCAGTAAAGATCTAGATTATTTTTTTTTAAAAACAGAATGCAATAAAAAACTGATCCGACAAATGGGTAGAAATCCACGGACTGCATTGACTAGGGGCAGACAACTCAGCTTGTGGTGTAGTTTGTCATTAGCTCTTTCTTATTCAATTAACAAGAATTAAATTGGATGAAACTATTAAAATGCATCACTATCTCATTTTACTTTACAGGAAATTCGATCCAAGGAACCAGTGATGAACATAGAATTCATACCAGGAGACATAGAGATTTTTTACTATGTGTTCAACATCACTCTGGTACATCGTCTAGTGCAGAAGTCTGTGTACTGTGAACAGGCAATCTACGTTCTCTGTAACAGAGCACCGGAACCAAGCGAGGAAGCCGGCCGTAAAATGACAGACTGGGAGGCGAAACCCGAGGGTAAATACACGTGTGCTGTAAAATGTTACTTTTCGGCCTGCAAGCTGACGTCTTAAGTGTACAAAAGTGGAAAATTGATTGTGACGTCATAATAGAGCACGTTTCTTGATGTTACTGTTAAAATGTCAACAAAGTTTCAATTTTTTTCGTGTTTTTCAACACGTATACTGTAAAACCATTGCAGAGAGTGTTAAAAATAAGATTATTGTTAGTTTCTAAATGAAATTGAAAGTATATAATAAAAAGGTTATAGACTTTTGTATGGAAAAATATGACAACCTCGTTTTTTGTCGCGAACGGACCTCGCAAGCTCGGTCCGTCTACGCGCCAAAAAAACTTGGTTGTCATATTTTCACATACAAAGTCTATAACCTATAAACATTACATTGTTTTTCTGTTGATAAAAGATATTTCATTTCCTTTTGAAATATTTCTTCGATGGTTGTACTTTACCCTCTGGGAATCAGTGTAGGATTCGCCCAGTGTAATGTATTTTAGCTTGCCTATATATACACTGTATGTAATCTGTTTGTATTTAGGAGGAGGAATCCAATGTAAGGCTGGCAGGTGTACCTGTACTCATCAAGGTACTGAGGTGTACGGAGGGATTATCGCTATCCAGGCCCTCCTCCCCGTTACTAAGATCAACGTACCTCAGTCCACCGAGCAGAGAAGACTCCACACAGGACCAATGAAGTGTTACGGTAATTGAATTTCATCCGTTTCAGTGCTAGGGGTCTCAGTGCTTCAAGGGCTTTGTCTCATTTACAAATTTAACTATTATAAGTACATGTATGTACGTGCAAAGTGCATGGATCTTTCTATATTTGTACAGCAAAACTTAATTGACATAAGTTATACATTCTACCTTTAACAGTGCCTTGTATCCATACTAATTCCTAAAAGTAATGTAAGGCTAGAAAAATGTCAAGGATGAGCATATAAGAAATAAATTTCATTTTGAAGATTCATGAGAAGCAGTTAGTTTTTAAAAATCTAACATCAAGGAGAAAACTTTCCCAGAATAGTGATTATGAATTTGATTACAGATGTGTATCCTGATTGTCATGCAATCAAGACAGCCAAAATGAACAAGAATCCATTACAGAATAATCTGTATGCTATTGACCCTGATGGTGCAGGAGGGGAGAACCTTTTCTCAGCTTTCTGTGACTTCAAAACCAACGACAAGATCGGCATCACTGAGGTATATTCTTCACTAGGGCTACAGACATGTATTCTGTGAAAGACACAGTCACATCCCTCACAATACAATTCATATTGTGGTGCTTTGATGGCAATACAATTATTTTTATATGATACTCCATGGTGAATTGTTTCAGCCCTTTTCTATGCTCTGATTCTTCATTAAGCAGGTGAGTAAGTGTGATCTTCAGTGAGCAATACACTGTTCTTTAAAAAACACAGCAAAACAATATAATTCCTCCATTTATCCCCACAGTTCTTATGTTGTACATCCATATAGTAGATCATTATAAAACTAAGAATATGGAGAAATATCTTTAAAAGGTTTTATATGAAAACAACAGAGTTTTAATTTATTGTATCATCTCAACATCTATGATTATTTAAATTCTAGTTTGTCCAAATTGTTGCCACCTTCAAAGTCTGGAGTCCACAGTAAGGGTTATAAGGATATGTACGTTGAGGATTCATTTTGGTCTCTTAAAAGTATACCAGACAACCTTGACCCATTTGCTATCAGAAATTATAATCATAGATAGTAAGGTCATTTGATAATGGTCAATCCTTGAAAGTCACCACTTAAATAAAGAGAGTTGGAAATAATGGTCTCTACTTCCTCATTGTGATGTAGAAACACTAGAAACTGAGCGAGCAGACTTAGCTTCAAGTCAATACTGTAAATGTATTCTATTTAATGTGTACGATGTTAAGCAGAAATATGATTTTCGAACATTTGACGCAGACTTGATTTAGCAAAAGTAGTCTTCTACCAAAATCACTAAAATAAATCCACAGTAAAATATAATATGTTTACAGTATATGACCAGACATTATCATTTACCCCAGGCTCCTACTCCTGACCAATTCTCCGGTTTTGAAAGTTAGTCATTACACCATGAATATGCAACTTATATCTAATTCAGTTTTTCTATAGTTCAATCCTCAGGTGACCATTAAAGCATGTCTTGCTGATGTAAGTGTTTATTTGATTACATGTCAATACATGATGTACTTTTATAGATTCCCATACAAGAGCCAGGTGTGCCATATAAAATCAGTTTCAGTGGAAAGCCCGATCCAGAACAAAACAAATACTCCATCTCGTATCCTGATGCGACCCCGGAACAAATTCATCAGCTGACCACCAGGTCTGCCTTTTGTCATCAGGTATTGTCTCTTCTTATCAGCGGATTCACATCTCAGAGGAGCTGGTCTTAATTGTCTTTTAGATGTAAGGTACATGGGTGTCACATAAGATCGTCTCTTTAGAAAATGAAGGGAAATGGAGGCATGTTTCTCCAGTCTAGAAAAAAAAAGATGAGACCTCTCTTCCTCGTTTATATGTCAATCATCTCTGCATGAAATCTTTTATTAACTATCAAAGGAAGGACTACCATGATGGGGATTAATTATACCACATGCAATGAAGTTGCTGGGATCTATTATTTTTTACCCGTCAGTCCATTGGTCCACGTTTCATAACATGTCGCCTAGATAGCGCTTTCATTTGTCGATGGATTTACCAGAAACTTTGGGAAGTTGTTAGTAAAAGTAAAAGCTTGGTTGGGATTGATGTCAAGAGGGACCACTTTTTGGGGAGGGGGACTATGATAAGCATGAATGAGATTAATATTTAGAGTAATCTGTCAAGGGGTGCCACTTTTTTGGAAGGGAGACTTGAATAGCCTGTATGGTGCTTTCATTTGTTAACGTATTTCCAGGAAGTTCTTATTAATAGTAAAAGNGTGGTGCTTTCATTTGTTAACATATTTCCAGGAAGTTCGTATTAATAGTAAAAGCTTGAATGGAATTGGCATTTAGTGGTCAGTGGTGATATTGTGAGGACTTGCGGGGTATTATGAGCACGCTAATTAAGGTTCTTTATTTGAAGTGAGTAAATTCTTCCTCATGCAGTTATTAAATGCATTTCGCCATATAGTAAGATAGAAATTACTTTTGTAAGAAGAAGAAAAATTTTTAATTTTACAAATTGGGAATGATATATATATGTTGTAGATTATGCAAGAGTGTTTGGTCAATATGCATTCTCAATACTTTTTCGTATCAAAGGATGGTTATAGGTGAAGTTGTTTGTTGACAGGGAATTCAATATGAGTGTGTAGAGAGTCCTATAAACCCTGACTCTGGGTATTACGATGTTTACAATGGCACCAGGGTGCCCAGTTTTGGTACAGGATATGCTTCTACCACGGAGGGTTGTGCCTGTACACTGACCAAGACCTGCCCAAAGGATAATCTATGTCACTGTGATGCAAAAGGTAAGCTCATCTCCAGATACAGAAATTATTTGGTTATAAATTTTACAGGTAGTGGCTACGGTAGTTAATATGATTTGTTTCTCCTTTATGATCAACTGTTTGAGGTACACATGTAGGTAGGCAAAATTATTATTGTAAAAACATAGTAAATAAATGTACAATTTCTGTAATCTTTCTGTAATTTTACATTTATGAAAGGATTTCTTTCAGAGAAGTATGTATTTGGGCAATTTTTTTTTGGAGGGGGTGGGGGGAGTGAAAGTGGAATACGTACGCTTAGGGTACTGATTTAGGTGTGTGTGTGTGTGAAATAGGATGTATATATTTTTAGGGCCATATCCCTATTCTAAGTGAAAGTGATAAGATACAATAGATGATTTATTTTATCCATTTACTTTTTTTGAAAGGGTAATGTAGTCTTGTGTTCTGTGATATGTTATTAATTTACCAGGTAGTATGGTTCCTAATGTATGTGGGAGAGGTGAGGATGGAGAATCATGCAGTGACGGAGCTGAGTTTTTGGTGCTAGGTCCAGTACGTAAAGCTACGCCACGCTCACGCACGTCAGGTGTGGTCTCCGGAGACATTGGGTATTGTTCAAAGTGTCGGGAGTACATTTACAGGGCCACTATAGACTGTAGAGTGTCCGTGAACATGGTCTTTTGGGGCTTCTTTTTTTTTGGCATCCTGCAGTACCCAGTAATTAAATTTATATAGCATTTAATAGAAGAGTTTGGTACCTTTTAAGTTAGCAATTAATGTAATAAAAGTAGGGTTTTTGTGTTGTTTTTGCATCACGATTATTAATATATGTTACTATTGTAAATTGTACGAGAATTTAAGACATGGAATGTAGACATGTTAGCAGATAGGTATCAGAATTAATTAAACAGCCAGCAAATCTTATATAGTTTATCATTCATAAAGATCCATGATTCATTCAGTAGACAGATTTATCGGTATAAATTGAAATATTCTAGGTGTTGCAGTAAACAGCAAACATGTCGTATAAAAAGTGCTGGGGAAAACTATTGCTTGGTTTATAGTGTAATTCGTTATATCCAATTAGTTATAATATGTTAAACACTGAGGAATGAAATCACTTTGCTTATAAATTCTATACATTGATATCAAAATTTCTTGGCAAAAGAAACTGTTTCCTCATTAAATGAAAACTGAATATTGCTTCCTTGATTTTCCAATACACTCTGAAATATAAATTAAAGGAACACTACAAAAAAATACATGAAATCTGAAGAAATAAGTAAATCAGACTGTGGAAATTGCTTTTTATAGCAAATCGAAATCAAATGATATAAACTGGCATCATTATTTGAGGTACCTTTAATGGGGAGGGGGGAATGTGATAGGTTTGTAATAACAAAATTAAGAATAAGTTGCCAGCCATTGTATATTGAACGGGTAGACTATCTAAACCCACTCCAAGAAAAGTCTTGCTGTTCATGGTGATTGGTTTATTGAAGATGAAAACATTTTGTATTATATTGTAAGTATGAGCTAATGCAGATGCAGTATATATGATTATTTAATGCTTAACATTACCTATGTGATGAACCAATAAGGAAAATTGTTTTAACTGACAATTTACAAATGCAAGGAAGAACATGTGTTATTGAAACTTCTTTAAATAGAAAGAAATCAAGAGTAAATGTTAAAAGTATATTTGTACTCTTAGTGATTTTTATAATATTACTTGATCTGTTTTGTTACTGTACTTCATGATGTATGCTAATGGTATGTCAATAAAGTTATCTATAAAAGAAATAAAAACTACTGAGAATGAAAATCACTTTGCTATATAAATTCATTATAAATGTGTTCGCTGTAATTGATCGTGTGATACTGTTCTGCTGTTTAGCAAAGAGTAATCCATACAAGCTGTTTATGTTAAACTTCATGTTAATGTAGATCTACTACTAATTTTACTTATCTGATTTGTGTATTGAAACAAATACTCTGGTCAAAAATAGATGATAATAATTGATAATGCCTCTACACATTTCTACATTTGTTGACCTGCCAGTGATAATAATTGATAATGCCTCTACACATTTCTACATTTGTTGACCTGCCAGTGATAATAATTGATAATGCCTCTACACATTTCTACATTTGTTGACCTGCCAGTGATAATAATTGATAATGCCTCTACACATTTCTACATTTGTTGACCTGCCAGTGATAATAATTGATAATGCCTCTACACATTTCTACATTTGTTGACCTGCCAGTGATAATAATTGATAATGCCTCTACACATTTCTACATTTGTAGACCTGCCAGTAGATTGTGAGGATGCCCGTAAGAAAGGATTCAAGACTGGAGAAGTCATGATTTGGCCGACTGCCACCATCAAACCATTCTTTGTATACTGTGATATGGAGATTGTACCTAACCATGGTAACATTCAGATACTCTGCAATGGCATAAATTACCTTTGTAATCAAGTGAAGCATTCTCTTTGCATTAAGGGG
>CAJDSM010032659.1:2256-16305 GCA_903981925.1 Ostrea lurida
TATTTCTATGCAATTTTTAAAACATTTTTGTTGTAACTCCATTTTCCATTGAAGGTTTTGTTTGAAAATAATATTGTCATTTGTAGAACAGTGGGTCTAAAATAAACTAGAGCTCTCCTAACAGGACTAATACCCTTTATGGGACACATCCAAAACTGAATATATTACAAAAAAGTATTATTCAAACACCATATTCTCAATCTCTTTGAATAACATGTGATACAATCTTGTACATCAAAATTGTGCACCTTGTAAAATTACAACCTATATGAAAATTTCATAATCCAGATTTCTCTGTTTTTGAAGTACTCATAAAGTACATTTACTGGACAAACATTGTCATAAATAGTCACATAGAGCACCTGTAGTTATGGGCGAGATATCACTTGTAGTAAGCTGGGAAAAGAGCAAAAAGATATCCTTAACCAGATTCACTGAAGCATGAAATGTAGGTCAGATGCTGTATCTACGCAAGTTAGAAGCACCCCAAAATGCTGTAAAATGAAGGGATCTATAGGGTGCAGCTCCACCCCATGTCTACAGATAATATTACCAGCAAACAGACAAGCGGATTCCAGTATAACCTTACAACTTTCATATCTTTATATCATACTCAATCTGCTATGAAATATATTAGTAATAGTTTAAGGATTCTTCAATTATGGGTTGGATATTGATTGTTGTATGCCTATATACCAAAGGACCACAGGTTTGACTTGTAAATATTCAGGGGTCATCTACTATTCTGTACCCACTCGAGTATGGAATTCGATTATCATTGGACAAAGGGGACCAAAATGCCTACTTGGTGAAGTATAGAGACCATTGTGCGACCAACCTCTTCGAAATGGGCATAATCACTGGGAAGATGACATTTTACAAATGGACAGAAGCAATCAAAAGTTTTTTCTCCATGGTGAAGATTTTATTTTCTTAGTTCATTTCATCTTGAAATAAAATTTGTTGGTGAACAGTGATGCCCAAAAATGGCAGGAAAATAATTCTGAAACATGAAAGCCCTATTACTAAGCATTCAAAGGTTAAGGCCAAGATCAAAGGTTTTTTTATAAAGTAGGTCACACTCCAAGGTGAAGGTCACAAGTTCTTGTCACAAGGAATACACTCGAGAAATATGAAAGCCCTAATACTAACCCTTCAAAGGTTATTGCCAAGGTTAAAAGTTTTTGCAGAAATAAAAAAGATATACAGACCAAAAACTAAATGCCCTAAATCTCCAATTATGGGGGATAAAAATAAAGAGTACAAGCACAAATACAAGTGCAATTTAATACTTTTTTTAACCTTCAAAGCGTACATTCTCCAAACCACAATTTACGCATACTTCAGCTTTATTGTTTTTTCCTTTATAATCAGGAAATGTAGGTGGTATCTATTTAATAGAACTGCTGCATGAAAACTTCTGCACAATCTTCAACTGAAGGGTAAAACCACTACAGTCAAAATACAGGGGATAATTTTACTTCATAAAGCCAAAGCAGATTCTGGCAAGAATTAAAGAACATTACAAAATTTCCTCCTGGAAATGCACTAAGTGATTGCAGAAAATTTAAAAAAAAAATTAAAAACTCTGGCACATGTACAATTTCTCTGCCCCTTTTCTTAATACATGTACATACCACAAAACAAACTTCTTGTGAATGCCATATTCCCATACTCTACTTCTGCTTAGATTCATTACTGCTCTTCATACAAATATTGGTAGACATGTACATAATGGTCGCTTCCTGTAATGAAGAGTTGTCTGGCAGCTCCACATACTACAGACCAAGGCTTAGTGATAGTGGGGGCAGTGTTCCACTCCTGCTGCAGTTCACCGTCCTTGTTCAGCAGTAGCAGACGGTCATGTGTGTAGTCCACAGCAAATATGTCCCCAACATTGTTGAAGCAGGCTCCCCCTGGATACCACTGGTTGCCATGGTCACCAGTAAACATCCCTGAAATTTAAATTCAGTAACGTCACACATAATTATAAAAAAAATCAATACCTGTAAATAATACACAAAACTGTGAGTGGCCATTTGTCCACTTTTAGTCCACATTTGTCCAGTTTGCATACAAGATATTTCACTTTCCGATCATGGGTTTCAGGACGCAAATATCAACTATTTAAAAAAAATGACTTGATCACAGTGTTATTTCCTTAAATAGTTTTTGATGTGTAGCACCATACATTGCAGGGGACTCAGTACATGTTTACATCTCTTGTTTTTCAGTGCAAAATATATAAGCAGAACAAATGGAAGTTGCAATCTTGTATATTAGTACATGTACAAATATGAATTTTTTGTAAACATGTTTGCCTGTTTTTGTGTAATTTTTGAAGACTTTCTTTCCTAAAGACCCAAAAATCTCATGTCTATATCATCATATACCTGCAATACAGTAAACATCTCATATATCGAAATCTATCTCATACTTCCTCGGACATACCATATGTTTATTAACTCATTCTTAGGATCATGACGTCCCAACAACCGATTTCTTAGTTAATTTTAATTCTCGATATCTCGAATTCACGGAATATTCGCAAATTTTTCTTTCCCATCGAGTTTAGTTCGAGATAACGAGGTTCAACTGTATTGAAATTTAAGCCAGGCTACTACAGTATATATACCTGTAACCTTTCCCTCANATTTTAGCCAGGCTAATACAGTATATATACCTGTAACCTTTCCCTCATGGTCCGAAATAACCACAGCATTCAGGTCCCAGTCTGTCATCACAAGGCTTTTCCCACTGCCATTAGACTTGACAGAAAAGATATTGGACATCTTCTGCTGATTAGGGAACTGGAAAGAGACCTGAGACTTCTTGGTGAAATTCTGTTTTTCCTTGTCTACATGGTAAATCCTTAAGTGGTCCCCACAAGCTACAGCAAATTGACTTTGCGGATACCAAGACAGGGGATGGGGGATGGAGTCCTTCTGAAAATTGATAACTTTCTCGAATTCACCATCCTGCTCCTTTATGGTAACTGTGTGACCAGTGGTCCAGATGAAAGTTCCACACACAAAGACGACACTGGTTGGACTGACAGCATCAAAAGATTTAATGAAGTTCCCATCAATGGAAAATATCTTTATCTTATGATTCATGCTATCAGAAACAACCACTTTGTTCTGCTGAATTGGATGCACCGATGTCAGGAAAGGAACTTCTTTATCATCAGCACATTTTGTGTCCAGCCTCCATTTTGGAGTGATGGAAACAGATGAATTGGCAGGTTTAGTCTGTACAGGTTTGGCTTTCTTGGATTTAGCCTCTTCAGGTACAGGTTTGGGTTTTGCTTTAGCATTTTCCTTAGAATCTTTGCTTTGAGGCTTTGGATGACTTTCTTGCTTTTTAACTTTGACTTTCTTTGAAATGTCTGTAAGTGCATTCAAACTAGCAGAATTCATCATGTACCCCGCACCGGGAAAGACACCGGTTGTTGGATACCTGAGTGGATTGTGTGAGGAAGGATTAAGACATGCTTCTGACATTCCTACGTATCCTGGATATTGTCCAGACAAAGTTGCACCACTGGCATCTGTATAGAAGAAATCGGAGTTGTACATCCCAGACATCCCTCCGTCTGGTACCTGATTACTTAGTAAGATGTTTTCCATGGGGGATGCAGTTTTCTTCTTTCGGCTACGTTTCTTTTTCGCAGAAATAATCTTAGGCTTTGCCCCCATATCCTCATAGTTTTCTGAATTAGCAGTGCTCCCACTCTCACTCTGCGTGGACAGAGATACCCCTGTATCCATCACATCCTCTCTCTGTGGAAGAAGAACCTCATCTGTCACAGGCACACCACGGTACCATTCTGGATGACCTGCCTTTATACTTAACTCTTTATCATTATAAAATTCCTTTAATGTTCCAACACATGGCGTGTCTTTTGTCCAGTCATAACACCTGCTGTAATTAGTTACTTTGAAGAGGGACTGTAATTTACAATCACCCTGTAATAAGGAATCTAATTCAACTGTAGGTTTCTCAAACCATGAGATTGGTTCTGGCTTGAGAATCGTGTTCAAGACATGAACAAGTCTTCTGCAAAACATCTTCTCAAGAGCCATAAAATCCTCACAGTTACTCAGGGCACAGAACTTACTGCAATGGTTTTGGCTTCTTTCAGATGGTAGAGCAGTTCCTGAGAGCAGACAATTGCCTTTTTTATGCTGACCTTAAGCTTTAAAACTTCAGGTGAACAGAATGCAACAGCCTCTTCCTCTTGTTTTCGTATATCCTGAATTACTTTTTCAACTGCCGATTGGATTTTTTCAATCTCAGCTTCTTCTGCCAGATCTACAGCAGCCAGTCCCGATTCAAAGTCTTCCATTTGTATTCTCTGAATTTGATCATCAATCCCTTTCAGCATCAGATCAAGGTTCATCTTCTGCTTTTCAAATGCTTCTTGAATTGAAATACATGGGTGGTTCTGGTGATCCAGTAGAATGCAATCAGTGCACACATTCACTTCACAACCTTTACAGAAATACCTGAGGTCTTCATTAGAATGCCTACTACACTTGGAATTTTCTGCCTGTCTTCTGCTCTGCATTTCAAATTCCTCTACAGAGGATTCATCCAAGGATAATACCTTATGATTAAGTGTAAACTTGGTGAATTTGTGCATATTCCAGCAATCTTGGCAAAGATAATCCTTGCATTCAAGACAAAAACCTGTTGCATCAGATGTCTTGTTCATTAACCTGCACACCTCACACTGTTTGGTTCCTGCACTCTGTTTCTCAGCAAGGGCTGCCAGAACTTGACATTTTGGAAGTGTGCTAACATCACCTTCAGGAATGTCAGTTTCAGTGAAGCAAATGGGGCACCTCACTTTCTGTTCCTCCACTGTCAAACAGTTTAAGCAAACTGCATGTAGACATCCCAGACAGCGTGGATCAGAGAGAGGATTTTCACAGGTGGGACAGATAAAATCTGTGTACATTGTGCTGGCTTTCATTTGTTGAAGTCTCAGACAATGGTCATCCAGAGAATGGGCAACCATCTTTGTTTTCTCCCCAGGTCCACCTTCTTTCTCATCCGATACTTCATTGGCCAAATGATCCTTTGATTCCAGTTTATTAAATTGACCCTCAGGGAGCATATCCTGCAAAATTTCTGATGCAGCCTGGCAAACATCGACCACATCATTTCGCACATCAATTTGAATTTCAGGAAAATTTTCATTTTCCAGAACAGGTTTGCTGGATATGCCTATCTCGTCTGATGAATCAATATTAATTTCAGAGCATTGCCCATCTGCTTGATGACCTTCTACCTGTCTGGAATGTGACTCACTAACAGCAAGATCTGCTGTCTGTCTCCCTTCAGTGTCCAGTGGTAAACTGTTGGGAGAGTCCCTTGACATGGCACCATTACCTGGCTGATCCTTCATAGGTTCTGTAATGGGAATGCTGGGAACAGTGATGGAATCATGGGATTGTAATGTCCCACTGCTTGTTTGAGATTCCACTGAGGCTTCTTCAGTATCAGACATCATGGAATATCTACAAAAGAAAGGACAGAATTTGTTAACTAATTGTGAATGAAAAAATACCTGTATGGTAATGAATTTGCTGTATTTTATTCTTCTTCCTTTCCAAATTGAAATAATTAATTTTGCCAACAGTCCTCTCTATCTTTTCTTTACCATTTTTCAGGTTTATATCCGTGTAAAACCCTAATTTTTATGGCTCATACTGTATAACTGAACTTCGTACGGTCACAATTCGATACGTCATCAGACAAATGCAATCGGAACATCATCGGCTTTTTCCGGGAGGCCGTGTGATGTTTCCGATATGGCAATTCGTCTTCGTGGACGTCAGTTGAAGCTACAATTCCTACGACATTGAACTCTTGAACATTATTTTGGTTATTCAGAGCTTCGAAATAAAGTTTATGACTTCAAAATTAGTCGCGGAAATTTAACTTTATAAGAAATGACTGTTAATAATTTTCAAGTTACCGGAGATTGAACCAATTGTTTTGCCTATTTGCAAACTATCATTGAACTACGGGATTATAATTGCAAATGAGGCAATCATCGAGTTCAACCTGTAACTGAATTTACGTCATCTGTCTTAACTGTCATAATTGACTTGCTGTCAGGAATTCCTATTCATGGTAATTTATCGGCTTGAACACCTCTATATGGTTATTTCGATGTGTACAACTTTTCACATCTTAATAATCAATTCATTGGTACTTATGTTGTGTAATGAGACACTTACAAAAAATATTTTATCTATAAAACCCAGTTTAATGTAAATTTAATCAAGCAGTTACTAGGCTAGATATCGAGAAAAAAAAAAAAAAAAAAAAAATTTAAATTCAAAGCCATCCTAATCTAATAGGACATTTTTAATTGATGGATTACCAAGGCATACATTTTATTTGTAGACATACCACACGCAACCTGGCCATGTATTAGTCCTGAAGATATACATGTATTTAGCACAACCTGTCATGAGATCATGATTTTGCAGATTTCTTCGTAACAACAATAAAAATGTCCATTTTTCCAACAAATATTTCAAAAAGAAGAAGACCTCGTTAGCAAAACCATTAAAGGCAATCTAATTAAAATAGACCTTACACCTACATTTGTTTTGTGGCATTGCCAAAAATGAAAAAGTATGAACTTAAAAATTAATCCGACAGTACCCAAGCAAACTCAGTGTAATATTATAAACACATACCTGTTTTCCAAATAGTTTAAAAAACAATACAATACAAAGTGGACACCAGAAGGCAAGAGGAAGAAAGGGAGGCCAAGAACATCATGGAGAAGGATGATCGAGAACGAGATAAAGCTGTGCAGCACAGAACTGGGGATCACTAACAAAGCTGGCCAGAATAGGCAGGAGTGGGGGAAACTTTTTGCTCCCTACACACCATTGGGTGTAAAGGATGATGATGATGATCGGTGGCCTAATGGTTAGGCCTCAGATTTCGACCAAGGTTGTGAGTTCGAATCTTGCTGTGGCAGGGCCGACGTTGTGTCCTTGGGAAAGGCACTTTACACGAATTTCCTCACTCCACCCAAGTGTAAAAGGGGTATCTGGCTATAGACAGTGAAAGATATTGTCAAGAATGTTAGTGTTAGAGCTGAAACGAATGTTCGAATATTCCGAATGAATAGTAAATAGCGAATATTCGAATGGATATTTAGTATTCGAATATTCGGTCACGTGTCTAATACCATATGAAATGCTGTGAAACAGAAGTCAGTTATGAGTACAGGCACTAGACGTTTTAAATAATTTTTTAAAAAAAAAAATCTTCTCGTAAACCAAACTTTTACAAAGATACACACATGTATAACACGCCACCATCTACCAGCCACATCAACTTGCAATTTTCGGCGAAAAGTCCTACATAATATAAGAATTAAGACCCTTACTGTCTAACAACAACTCTGTTAAGGTTTTTCACATCGTCATGGTGAACTGGAATAGTTAAGTCCATTGGGGGGTTGGTGCAGTGGTACCTTTGTTTCTCTCTCTCCGTTTTTTTTTTTCCTTTCTGCTAGCCGATTTTGAGTTCAACTTGATTCTTAAATATTAGCATGGCTACCAGCTGGGAGCGGATTACGAAATCCTTTTGCTTTTGTAAATATGCTTACTGTTCAGTGTTCGATCTATTTCAATTTTCTTTTAATTTAACTTTTTTCTTGAGATAATTCTAAATTATCTTAACATGAATTGGCAAATTAATGTCATTAACTACAGGTTACTCTCGTATTAGAACTCGGATATGTCGAACACTCCGGATATGTCGAACTGAGTTGGCGGTCCCGGCCGTATTACTATATAAATGATTTAAAAACCTCGGATATCTCGAACGGTAATCTCGAATACTCCGGTTATCTCGAAGTATTTTTTAGTCCCAAGCACAAATATTACCCGGTTTAGTTGGCGTCGGTGGCTAATGGTTAGGGCCTCGGACTTCAATCGAGAGGTTGTGAGTTCGAATCCTGGCTGTGGCAGGGCCGACGTTGTGTCCTTGGGAAAAACACTTTACATGAATTTCCTCACTCCACCCAAGTGTAAAACGGGTACCTGGCTATAGACAGGTGAGATATTGTCAGAATGTTAGTGTTCTAGCGCTGTAATAACGGCAGCTTGCACTGAGAAGGTTCTGGATTGTTATGTCTGCTGGGGTAATAATGTTTGTATAAGCGCTCTGGGTACCTACATGTAGTAGAAATAAAGCACTATAATAAACCAATCATTATTATTATCATTTATGTCGAACTCAGACTAATTTTCCGGTCTGCCGAACATAAGCATGATCTGTCGAGTAGCTCTCTAATCGATGAGACGTTAATTGATATACGATTTGGGTATACACCTGCTCGTGTTGGTAATTAGCTGACCTTACGTAAACATATTCACAGACTGCGCGTTGTGTAAGTGTGTTTATAAATCCACGCTACAAACTCATAATCTACTTAAATAAAAACAGTATAAACCTCCCAAGTAAAAAACTGGTCAAGTAATTAAACAATTAAAAGATATGTTTCCGGGGATTATCTGGAGGTGTTAAACGGAAATAGAAAGTTCATACCATAGAAACTAAATTTCAAGCAGTAAATGATGTGAAGAAAGGTGGAACTATCAAAAACTGTCATCGCCGAGAAAATACGGTGTCCACGCAACCCGCTTTCGGATGGCTGAAAAATGTCGATAAATTAACGATGTGTATGAAATGAGTACGTTTGGTCCCAAAGCGATAGTGAGGTGTAAATAAAAAAAATTATATTGGAAGGTCAACTTCGGATATCTCGAACCCCCGGATATCTCGAACTTTTTCTCGGTCCCATCGAGTTCGATAAGAGGTTGGACTGTATGTCAACTATTTCATTGTACTGAAAATACCAACTCCTGGTGATTTATAAATGAAAGACCTGCAGATATTTTATGAGGAATATGCACGTACTACTACTTTACATGATTGACGAATATTCGAATACGAATAGAATAGTAGTCCCGAATATTCGATAATTGATTTTTTGGTATTCGTTTCAAGCTCTAGTTAGTGTTCTAGTGCTGTAACGACAGCTTGCACCGAGAAGTTCTGAAATTGTTAAGGTCTGCCGGGGTAATAATGTATTGTAAGCGCTCTGAGTACCTACATGTTGATAGATAAAGCGCTATATAAAAACCGATCATTATTATCATTAGGATGATGATGACAAAGTGGTGAGCAATATTGATTCTAATTAAAAGATTGAATCTTTCATTTGAACTCCATTTTTGAAGCAGAAGAGAAGGGTGTTGGGAAACAAATCATTCCTGAAAGCCTGTCATGGATACAACTCTGTATAAAACTGTATTGGTGGCATATTTAGGAAAAATCTTATTTATTACCTCAAGTGCTCGACTAATCTTGAGCACTTGATACAACCACTCATCTTGACTTAACCATCCATATGTAACACAGATAGGTTTATCATAATATTTAAACAATGAAATGCTTTCTTTGTTGGTTTATTGGGTGATGAAAGAAACTATATAGCATTGCAGGAAAAATTCATAATCCGCGTTAGCCTTTACAACCTGTCATTGGGTAAAAAGCTTTTTGACATGTTTGGTTGTTCTTTATACACTGGTTGACTACAGGTTAGTAATTCCATGTACCTAATCAAGATATAGGACTTATGGCAGGTGTGACCGGTTGACAGGGAATGCTTACTCCTCCTGGGCACCTGATCTCACCTCTGGTATATTCAGGGGTCTGTGTTTGATCATTTTGGTTACATCTTCACCATTTCATCTATTAAATGGCCATGACAAGCACACCAGACATAATTTGTCTTTATTCATACCTTGCAACCTTGTAGCCTAGCTGGTACCCTTGCCTTCCCACAATGCTCCACAAACCCTATATATAAAGTAACGGTGCATTGTGGGAAGGCCAGGGTACCAGGCTAGCAACCTTACTGAGTTTTCTGGCCGTTTGTCGTCATTTATGTGTAAATTGGGCATTCAGAAATAATGAGCTGCTACCCATAATCTCCTAGACTATATTTTATCTGATCCAAGGCTTAGAACTGGCGTCTTACTCAATAAATGTTAGGCCTATAGGCCTAATTATGATCTTTACTCCCTGAAACCTAACTGAAAATTTAAACACATTTTATTTGGGTGTGTTTATAACATACTGTAAGTCATTGACAGAACTTGTATAAACCTATTTTAAACAGTTAGTTCGTCATATTCCTCGTTTGCTTTTGTTTTGCATACATTTGACAAACTCGGTACGATATGTAGATCTCTGCAACAGCTGGTTTTAAATGCAAAAATCATCTTGTATCAAATCCGGGTATCAAATAGCTAGGACAAAAAGTTTTGTCAAAGCTATTCTGCAATTATTTGTTCAAATATTACCAGTTTGTAAACACTGAACAGTGGACTGCACCGTCACAACGAGTCATAACCTGGAAATCAAAGTGAAAGCTAACTCATCGAATGAAAAGTTTTTCTATCGCATTTAGGAAAAATCACGAAAGCAGCGTAGCGCCCGCCGTTTCAACTCATCTACACGTCTATGGTAATATTAGTATTGGATTCCTTACAAAATGCCGAAATAAAACTTCCTTTTCAGGGGCAACTACAAACTACGTCTTATAATGAGTATGGACTCAGCGCCAACTCAAAAATGTTAGATTAACGCGCGCATTGCAATTCTTGCTCTCATCACTGTAATATGAAGCGCCAATTTAACATAAACTGAAAGGCAGTGCTCCTTGATATATTCCAGGATATATTGCCAACTTTTGTACAAGACCAATTAATGAGCCATAAAGCGGGGGTGGCAATAATTTCTGTGGAAACGAGGGGTTATTCATATTCGGTCTTTTTCGCCCCGAATATGAATAACCCCTCGTTTCCACAGAAATTATACCGAGGGTAAATCCTATTAATTAATATTTGATCACCTGTTGTTCAAAATTGATGGAATATGGCATTATATAACGCCCGGGGGTTTTAACATGGGCAGAATTGCTGGCAATAACCTAAGCGGGGTTGGCATATATAACGGGGGCGATATATCGAGGGAACATGCACTGTAATATTGAAGATATCTTTGATAATAAAATTCTCACGTAAAATCTACCTTTTGTCAGAATTTTTTAAAGAAAAACGCGTACTTCAAGGAAAACTAGTGGGTTTTGCTGACTGCTACACCAAGGTATCAGCGACTCGATATGCGACCTTTGTGATGTAAAATTCCTAGTTATATTTTGCAAACATATATGCAAATTGATATAATGAAAAAGTACTGTAGTTTTCGAAAGAACAAACAAATATAGGAAAATTGTGTGCTACCCATTTACAATCACCTTAATTCAATGCATTGAAGCGCGCGCGCATTAATGTGGTGGAATTATTGCTTGCAAAATGCACTTTGATGCTCGGAACATTTTATTATCCGGAAATTTGTAATGAAAGAGAAGTATTTATTTAAAGTGATAACACTATACTCTTATATTTATTTATTTTTTTAATCAAATATTTCTTACGCAGCATATTGAATACGGAGGAAACCGATGTAACGCACATCTACACTGTGAAAAAAATATATCTATATAGTCAAGAATTTGGAAACACGTACGTTATTTAATGTAAGAGTCATTCGTTTAATTTGATTAATAAGACAGAAGGTTTATAAAGATTTACCTGTGTTATATTTTACAAGTACATCATTGACTGTGCCAAATGGAAATGATACAATAAGTCGGGTCTCTATGTAATCGTAGCGATAATTAAACATATGCGACATGCATGCAGGTACATCCTACAAAATACACATTGTCTTTTTTTTTTTTTTTGTTATCACGAGCACAGATAAAAATAACGAACAATGGCATCTATGCTATCTTTTTGTTTGTTTTATCAGGAAATTTAAAACTGAAATTCATAAATGGGGATTTCCTAGATATGATAAAACGTAAAAAGTATTCCTTGGCGACAGCTACGTACATTTCAAATACCATGGGTACTATCATTCAATTTGAAACTATAGTTTAAAAATACTACTGTTTTTTCGTTTAAAACCATTTATCTCGTTGACGTAACAATAGTACCAAAGGCTTGAGAATGGTTGGTTGAACAAGAGGCCCGTGGGCCACATCGCTCACCTCAGTCACCTTGGCCCTGATATTGACCCTAACAGAGTCCCAATATGACTGACGCTATCTTGATGACCTGGTTAAGACCAATGTCATAGACCCTAGATCATGGTCATGCCGTACAATACTATACAATTATTGTTGTTTTTGAGGTCAATACGATGGTTTCGAAGTACAATATTCACCGAGACACATAAGAAGTACATTAATATTCACCAAGGCTCGGTGAATATTGTACTTCTCAGGTGTTGAAATCATCGTATTGACCGATAAAGCAGCAGTAATTGTTTTATTATATGATTAAATGATTAAAAAAAAACCCATCAAGATTGTTGTTGGCTTTAATTGTTAAGGAGGTGAATCGATCGATCGTAGCAAGTTGGCTGAGATTCAAAATAGTAGGAGTCAATAAATTCTAATATTCACCTGAAGGTGAATATGAGAAATTATTGACTTCTGCTTTGTTGGATCCCAGCCAATCAGAGAGCAAGGATAATAATACTGATTAGGTCAGGAATTAAAAAAGTACATGGGTGTGTAAAATCACAAGATCATTAACAGGCTGTTTTCTGATAAGTACAGTCAAACCTCATTATCTCAAACTCGATGGGACTAAGATATTTGAGGATTTGGGACAAAGATAAAATACTTCAAGGACTTCCAAATCACTTCCACATAACCATGGTATTCGAGATACCAGCTAGTGTTTGAGATACCAAAGTTCAACTACACATATAAGGTCACAGGGTTAAATTCATAGTGCATTTAGCCACAAGAAATCTATTTATAAAATATACAAGAGGCCCACGGGCCTTAACGGTCACCTGAATATCATTGCCCATATAGGACATCTCATATTTTGCATTTAAGCCTGAATATGGAATGTTATCATGTTTCAAAATATGAATTTCTGACCCGGATCCGCATGGGGATTTTTTTTATAATTAGGGTAAGCAACTAAGCATCACAATATTTGACATTAAGAAATAATTCAGTTTTTAAATGCCCGTCTTCAGACGGGGCGTATTATGTTATGGCGTTGTCCGTCCGTCCCAAATAGTTTGCCCAGGCCATAACTCTTGAACCCTCTTTGTAGATTTGAACAATATTTCACAGAATTGTTGCCCTGGACCTAAGGAAGTGTCACGACCCTGATCCAAGGTTATTGGTCAAAGGTCAAGGTACTATACACATAATAGTTTTAACATTATCAAATAGTTTGTCCAGGCCATAACTCCTGACCCTCTTTGAAGATTTGAAGAATGGTTCACAGAATTGTTACCCTGGGCCTAAGGAAGTGTCATGACCTTGATCCAAGGTTATTAGTCATAGGTCAAGGTCACTACACACATAATGGTTTAAACATTGTCTGGGCCATAACTTTTTACTGAGGTCATGGATTGGAATAATATTTCACAGAATTGTTGCATTGGACCCAAGGACGTGTCATGACCTTGAGCCAAGATCAGTGGTAAAAGGTCAAGGTCACAATGCCCATAGGTTTTTTTTTTACATTGTCCGGGCCATAACTTTTTACTGAGGTCATGGATTGGAATAATATTTCACAGAATTGTTGCTCTTGACCCAAAGGAAATGTCATGACCTTGAGCCAAGATCACTGGTAAAAGGTCAAGGTCACAATGCACATAGGATTTTTTTTTACATTGTCCGGGCCATAACTTTTCACTGAGTGCATGGATTGGAACATTGCTGTCTTGGACCCAAGGATATGCCATGACATTGAGCCATGGTCACTGGTCAAGATCACAATGTACATAATGGTTTTAACCTAGTCCGGACCATAAGTTTTCACTGAGTAAATGGATTGGAGTTATATTTCACAGAATTGTTGCTCTGGAAACAAGGAAGTGTCAGGACCTTGAGCCAAGGTT
>CAJDSM010032664.1:0-10709 GCA_903981925.1 Ostrea lurida
ACAAGCAAGGGGTACTGACGACCTATTCTAAACAATTCTGAATGATTATTCTAAATAAACATTTATTCTTCAACCAGAATCCAATTTTAATTTCAATTCAAATTAATGGCTTTTTTTTTTCATGACCAGACCTTTGAACACGGATGAACATATAATCAGCCAATCATTCTCTATAATTTCTCATTGAAGGGATGTATTTCACAGTTTCGCTTTGTGACAGATCGTGGAGGCAGTGGGAGCACATGTATATCTGTTACATCCGGTTTCATGCATAATGTCAGGTTCGATTTTATCATCATCGGCCACATCAACTATGATACCTGGATGCAGGTCACCACAATTACTTTCGTCTTTTTTCAGGGAGGCTGTTAAAGTTCTCACGTAAGTTTATGTTGCCAGTGTTGTGATTGGCTGAAATTTAAACCAAGCGTGTAGACCGAAAATATGTCTTATTATAGTGCCTCACTGTACCTAAAAAAAGATATAAAATCAACACAAAATGATTATAAGTTTGTCGTGAAAAATATAAAGATATGTATATAAGTACATACGTCCAAAAGGAGCAAAAGAATATGCAATTTGAAGATATACTTCAATGAATACATGTAACATAAAAAAACACTGGTAGATGTGAATTCGGGATACCTTATCCACTGAGCTAAGGAGCTATACAAGCAAAGTAATTTCAGCACAACATTTGAAATCGTAAATTCCTGACAGTAATTTCGGCACACAACATTTGAATCGTAATCCTGACATAGCATCATAAAATGTATAGGTCTTCATATAGTGAGTATAGTATAAAGTATATCACCTGCATATGGTCTTTATGTCTCTCAATTCAATACGTAAGAACTTGTTTAGCGTATGTTCAGTTTAAAATCGATGCAGGCTACTGATAAACAGGTTGATGTTATGGGGGTTTCAACTGTCTCGCTTAAACTCAGCTTTTTGCAAATTATACTATGGTCGTTATAATGATCTAGTTTGCAAGCTACAAGTCAATTGGATTGAAATAAGAATAAATGAATCTTATATTTTTTCGGGTGATGCAGGTATCACCGATTTAACGGTAAAACTCAGTCAATGCGCGAAGCGAAGCGCATTGATGAAAAGTGTTACGCGTCTAAAATATCGGTGATAACCTGCATATCACCGAAAAAATATAAGATTTATTTCTTATCATTTAATTTTATATACAGGCAACAAATATATGTTCATTAGACTTTACTTGTTGTTCGTACGTGATCGAAAAATCACACTCAATTCTTATAAGGTGTTTTAACAAAATGAGAATCGGCGCTAGGTGAACACGTGATAATAAATTCTGACGTGTTTTCTTACCCATTGTTACAACGTTCTTTACACACTGATTTTGACTACGGATTACTCTATTTACCTGGTCGAGATATATGACTTACAGTGAGAGTGACCGGTCGACAGGGGATGCTTACTGTCCTAGAGCACCTGATCCCACCTCTGGTGTGTCCAGGGATCCGTGTTTGCAAAACTATCAATTTTGTTTTATGAGATTCGTTTTCTTCGTTATCTTCACGATTTCATCAATATGTTTTCATTTTTTCTCCGACTATTTGGATAGGTATTTTGTAACTTTCTGAAAATTAAGCTACGTCGTCGAAAGGCATTGACATTTCGCTGGTTGACTGTAAACTTGATTATTATATCGTTTGTAAGGGCAGCCCATCTTCATCTGTTTTAAAATCATATTAACTACTGTAGGGCGAAAATGCTATTCACCACGTAGACATAAATGTGAAATACATGTACTTCTCTTGAAATACATCGAAGTTGTTTAACCTTTTAGACTAAGTCTATTCGTAGTGAAGTGGGAAACCTCATTTCTTTAAGGATGGGCTGTACCCGCTGTAAGTGGGGGTTAGATAGCGAATGTATCGTGACCCAGACAGTCAAAGTACGAAAGGGTCCATCGCAAATCTTCATATACATGCATATTATACCCGAATGAAGAAGTGTTGATAACCAACAGTAATCAACCTCGTAATTTACATAAAAATCAAAAGTTGAGCAAACATGGATTCCTGGAATACTTTGTACCAAAGATGGGATCAGGTATCTAGGAGGAGTAAGCATTCCCTGATGACACGTCACACTCGCTGTGAATTCTACAGCTTGATCAGTTAAACAGAATGATGAAGATAAATTGGTCCTCCCTGTGTTTGCTTCTCTGAAAAATCCCCATGTACTACTGACTCTTCATCAATCAGACTGTCCTTTAATGTATGCAAAATTTTAAGTTAATGTATGCAAGTTCTTCTCCACTTTTCAGCCGTCCTTTCAATCAAATTGTCTTTGTCCTTTTCTTTAATGGTAAGGCGAATATAACACACAGTGATTAATCTCGTAAGTCCCAGACGGAATATAAACTAAAGATTGGCACACACGGGTCCCTGGATACACCCGACGTGGGATCAAGTGCCTAGGAAGAGTAAGCATCCCCTTTCGACCGGTCACACCCGCTGTGAGCCAATTTTGTTGAATAGGTGAACAAAGTAAAATCCGTAGTCATTATCAGTGTATAAAGAACGGCTTAACAATGGTTATGAAACACGTCAGACAGCATTTGGGCCAATGCCAGGTTGTATTGGCAAACCAGATCGTTATTACGACCATGAAATTTGTGAAATGCTGATTTTTAAACGTAACTGTTGAAACCCTGTACAACAACGTGTTTGGAAATAACCTGTTTTGATTGAAAAATTGATCATATGCAGAACAAGCTCTTGATTATCGAATCAGTTGAGAGACATACAAACCACATGCAAGTTGAAAATGGAATGTTTACTAATAAAATATATGGCGAAGTATGACGATAGCAGAAGCCTGAAATCGTCCCGTTTGTCATTAAGTTGAGTTGTTGTTTACCGTTAATATCTACATGTATATTCAATAAAATATCCAAGTACAGCAGATATGGATGACTCTGTGATATTTTTTTTATTTATAATTCACTGGGGTATATCGAATCGACATATGAATTAAAATTATTATTATTAGATAAAACTTCGTTGACATATCAAAATGTCGAAACAAAGGCCACAACTAGAGATATATTTCTTCTCCTGTAGAAGCTTTTGAATAAATTCTGCCTCGTAAGAATTTAAAAACAGATCAGCTAACAAAGGAGTACAATTCGTGCCCATGGGAATTCCAGCAGACTATTGGAAGACCTGATCAACAAAAACTACAAAGACAGTGTCAATGAGGCTCCTCCAGCTTTACTTAAATACCAATCTCAGAGTACTTGTGCTTACAATCAGAGTGGAGATTAACGAAGTACTTTAAACATTTTACAAACTAAGTTGAACAAATGATCATTGAAATCGTTTTCAGTACAACTGCACAAGATGACGTATTTCTTTCTCAATTTTGCGGTTCTTCTACTCAAAATCTCTACATTCCTCTCTGTACATTAATTATTTTCAATATCACAAACGATTTACTTATCAGTGTAGGGGATGAAGTGTTCCTAATAACATTTCTACAATTCAAACCATAGATTCTCGTGAATCTTACATAAACAAGTCTATCGTTTGCTCCAAAGTTTAAGGCGTAAAAAGTTTAAAGGATACTTTGTTTCACAAATGATGCACATTTATCACCTTACCTGTTTTTATGCATATCCTTACGATGAACAATATATTCAAAAGCCTCTAAAAGAGAATATTCAAAAGCCTCTAAGTGAGAAGACAAGATATATCCCGATTGTCTTCATTTTGACATTAAGATATATGAACGAAGTTTAACAATAATCATTTTCATTCAAATACTCCAGTGAACTCGAAATGAAAGATACAACATAGTCTTCCGCATCTACTCCATATTTAGATATTTCATTGAACTCAGCTTTATGACATATGGTAAATGGGATGACCTCAGCTTTCCCATTGTCATCTTCCCATATGCATGCAGAAATAGTTCACTATCACCTATATATGATGTTACGTCTCTCAAATGGTTTGATACGCTTGAGCTTCATTTGCCTCATGGTCAGTTTTTAAATCGAGGAAGGCTACTGGCTAACAAGTTGTTCAAAGTCAGCATTTCGCGAATTTTATGGTCATTATAACGATCCAATTAAAGGCAATATGGAAACTATTTCTTACAATGGTAATCACTTTATAAACATTAAGGTTGTTATTAATGAAAGTTTAATCGGGTATAATAATTTGCATTGATAATAAATAAATTTGTACATGGAACGAGTTTGTTACCCGTTCTTGATTGTGTATGTTTGTGACGTAAATACTTAAAGTTATACAAGCTGATTTGATGACGTCATGGTGGGTCTTGTTAACGTCATCAGGAAAGGGAAATAAGCTGCAATCAACGAAGATCATACAGTTCATCAAATGCATTGTGTTATCTTAAATTGCAATGTGTATAATAGATAAAATTGAAAATGAATTCTTGTTTGATAAACCGTGATTATTGAATAGTCATGCGTATAACTCAGTTTCTTCAGAATCTCCTTTCATATGACCTTTAACCAATTCAAACTGTCATTAGGTCACCTACTGTCCTGCATATTTCACATCAACTGTCAGAGGCCGTTCATTGTTCACTGATGTTTACGTGATCAACCGGGTGATCAACATATAAGGCGGCTCACAGCGGGTGTGACTGGTTGACAGCCTCAGGGGATGCTTACTCTTCCTAGGCACCCGATCTCACTTCTGGTGTATTCAGGGGAACGTGTTTTCCTTTTTCTTAATTGTGTATTCTTATAGGAGTTGTGACACTGATCCACTGTTTTTATCTTTATTTTTATTAATCATTCTCTTGTTTAAGGAGAACTGGTGAAGACTTTGACTTTCTTCCAATTCTAAATGCAAAATTACTACCATCAAATATACATAATCTGTATTTAGCAATAAATGCCTTTGAAACAAGGAGGAAGTGACATTTCTTTTTAGTACTTTATATCTTTCTTTTATGCTGCGCACTGGTGCTGTGTACATCAGAGATGTCTTTTACTTTTCCTCTTGTCAGGATTTCTCCAGTTCCCTTTCCGCATTTTACTTTGTTTCCATATGCTAATTGTTTGAGTGCACCTTTCTAACGTGCGGCGTACATTTTTCAGGTTAGCTTTCAATGTGAACTTTCTCTGTAACTTTATATACACGGTCCTTTTCTTATCCGTTTTCTATCTCGCTCCCTAGCAACGGAAGCCTGCTTGTTTTGTATTTCTGGCGATCGGGATGGAATTTATAGAAGAGAGCTTGGGTCACATTTTAATTGAGTGTTTGAATATCTGTCTCAGGGGAAAGTGTGGTTTTTCGTTTCTAGTTAAGTAGAAGTGGACATGTCTTGCCCTCGTCTTATAGCCACTGAATGGCAAGCACTGAACACACGAATTATTCTACACCAACGCGCTGAAGACTAGTAATCGATGTAATTGGCGAATCAAATACTAGTCAATCATACATTAACACAATTCATGGATGTGAGATTCATGTATTTAAGTATGCGTTTTGATGGGTATTCGAATTCACTATACTATGTTTCTTTTTAAGATAGTTAGCAATTTCTAAGATATGTTAAAGGGGCATTTTTGAGCTAAATTCTATATTTGCATTTCTAATGTTTCAAATGATTGTAATGGTCAGCAAAAAATTCGAACGTCATTTGTTGAGATACAAGTGAGAAAGGCTTTTCCAATTCGCTGCTATGTAAACAAAGCCCGTGTCATATTTTTTGTTTACTTATATTGAATATGCTAGTATACGTTCCGTTTAAAGCAGGGTTTTTTGGGTTGTTTTTTTCAAATTTCAAGTTCATTCTGAACATAATTAAATAGTTTACAGTGTTACTCGCATCACATTTTGTTTTAAACATGGTATTTTTCTGAGAATCAACCTTTACGTAAATATAAACAAAGCACGAGCCTTGTTTACATAACAAAAGAATTTTGAGTACTGTATATATCTCTCTCTCTCTTGTAACTCAACAACTGACATTACATTTTTCCTGACCATTAGAATAACTTGTAAGCATTACTAGAAACATTAAAAATCTGCAATAATTATTTAATCTATACTCAAACACTTAAAAAGATTTAAAGGTTTGTTTTATTTTTTTTTTTTAACCTTTATTTTTTGGATTGGGAAATTCCTACATTCATTGCATAATAACGCTGATAGACGTCGACAAAACATATACTTCCGGTGATTATCACAATCCGCAAATATAGGGGGTGAACTAAATGTTCTTATGTCGATAAGATTATTTTACGTTTCAGAGAGTAAACTTGAAATACGTTTATAAACATGCCCAATGAAATATAGAAGAATCCAGGAACTATTTATTCGTGAAATTACAAAAATCAACTGTAGAAAGCCCGGTAGAAACGTGAGGAGAACGATCAGCAATTTCAAAATTACATAAACATATAAACAATAGAAAATTAAGAACAGAGTAAACAGGGACCCCTAGACATACCAGAGGTGGGAACAGGGACCACTTCCACGGGGCTAACTTACGGCTAAGATCTATTTTATTTAAGCATTGAATTCTTATTTCTGATGTCGTCAGTGGTATAACAGCACCTGGCCGTGCCAACAAATTGAATACCTCGTTTTAGCGCGGTATGATAATTTGTTGGCACGACCAGGTGCTGTTATACCACCGACGACATCCAAAAATAAGAATTCAATGCTTATATTTACATTCCTCAGCTTTAGAATTTATAAATGTTAGATTTTATTCATTTTTATTCAAACTTTTGGGCCTTTCAAACCTGGTGTGCGTAATAATTGGAAGAGCCGAAAATCAGCCTTTGTAAACTATACATTGAAATTAGGCTGGAGGTTTTCATCCATCTTTTTTTAACCTCATTATTTTCTATTTACTACATATACATAGTACAGATGTATATGTAGTTCCAGTTGTGTATTCATACGCCGTGATTCGGTTTAGAGTGTGTTATAGGAATTTGAATGCTCTTCATTTCCAGTGCATTTCAGTGATGAGAAATATACTGAATGTAAATATACTTTATTAAACGTTACAATAACGGCAACTCAACTTCATGACAAACAGGATGGATTCATACTCTCCATCGTTAACTTCCCATGGCATATTCATGTAGCAGCATTCCATTATCATCTGCATATGGTGTTTCTGTCTCTCGATTGATTCAATACGCAAAAGGAAGCTCTGTATAGATCAGTTTTACGTCGGTTGATTTGTGATGTTAAAAGCGCCACTTTTACTCATATGGAGACGTCACCATTGCGGATGAAGGGCTGCAAAATTTAGGCCTGTGTTCGGCACTAATACGGCCTTTGAACAGGAAGAGATCTTTATCGAATCGCACCTGCTGTGACACGGGGACTCAGTCCAGTCCAGTCTCATCCGAAGGACCGCCTCCATTTAGTCGCCTCTTACGACCAGCAAGGCCCATATTCCCACAAAGGAAGGCTACTGACAAACAATTTGATTTACAATGATTTCAACAATCGATTTAAAGTAAGTATTTCGCAAATTCTGTGGTCGTTATAACAGTCTAGTTTGACATTACAACCTGTCATTTGGTCAAATGCTGCCTGATGTGTTTCATAGCAATTGGTAGGCCGTTCTTGATTACGGATTACCCCGTTTATAAGGCGCACGACGGGTGTCACCGATCGACAGGGGATGTTTACTCCTCCTAATTCCACCTCTGGTATATTCAGGGATCCATGTCTTCCCAACTCTTAATTTGTATACATATATAATGACCTTGTTTGCGATTACAAATTATCACTAAGTCATATGATGACTGATTTGTTTCATACCCTTTGTTAGACTGTCATTTTCCTACTAGATTTGACTACGGGTAATCCCGTTTACTTTATTTCGTCCCAGGGCTCACGGCGGGTGTGACAGGTCCACAGAGGATGGTTCCTACTCCCTTGCAACTGATCCTACCTTCGCTTTTGTCGGAGGTCCGTGTTGCCCTGCGCTCGATTTTGTATATGTTTTTTGGATTATGATTACGTTTGACACAATGTTAACTTCGCCTTTTTGTATATTACTATTTAATCATTTATTTGTAGTAAGGACCCCATTGGAAATAAGTTGATTTCAGTTTTTATGGGTTATCCTTAGGTTATTAGGCTATATCATTATATGTCATGTTAACTTAACCATACTTTAATTATTATAATTGCATAGTGCCATAGATTATGTCAAGTTTCATTTTGTCATTTTAAGTTTATTATCATGACATTCTGTGATATTTTTACCTAAATAAAATGAAATGAAATGAAAAGACTACTAAATGATTATTATCATCTATGACGTAACAGATGTTATTCAGTATCCGGGCGCTTCATATATTCGGATGATACTGTATGGAGCCCAAGTATGCGGGTTAACGAGTCCCTACTGTATAGCAATATGTCAAATGATATGATTTATCGTACCCTGTTTTGTTTGAATTTGTTCCTTTAATTATACCTGTGTGTATTGTAAACATCAGGATGAGTGTCTGGTGTACATTTCTTTTGTTATGGCCTAATTGCTTCTTATTGCAAATCTCGATTTTGAGACGGAATCGCCAATGATGGATCGATCATTATTTTCCTAATGTTGAAATAAATACCCTAGAACCTGCTTATCTTCTCAAGTCGATCTAAGACTAGTCAGTTAATGCAAATACTTGTGCGTGCATGTTCGTAATAATCTCATGTTCCATATTTATTTCCATTTGAAACGGGTATTTAGAATTAATTTCGTAGGTGGGCATTTTCTTGCTACAATATGCTATATAAAACAGTCTTTCTTCTATGTATTGAACATTTTATAAGTTGACCATAAAACAATAAGACTCTCAGAAAAAAATTCTCATCTGAAAATATATCAAATTAGCAGACTATAACTAACTGGACGAGCAAAGAAGAAATGGTTCTAATAGACGAAGATGGAAATCAGGAGGCGGGGTTATTTGGGGAGGAGATGACCGGTAAACATTGGGCGAAGGGGAACCGGAAGTTGCCGAGGCAATTGCTATTGCATCCGTTTCCTTGGATTGTATAGAAAATAAGATACTGCAACAGTTCTTGTTTTACCTTTCTTTACGATGAGCCAATCAACATCATAGGAGTTCCTTCCCTTCCTTTGAATTCTTTGACCCTAATGATAAAACACCGCTTAATGATAAAATATCATTAAGCGTGTAACTACACGCTTAATGATATAAATTATAGCATTAACTCCATGTATCTACGGTTCCTGTTCTTAATGATAAAAGTGCGCTTAATGATAAAAATTGTATCATTAAGCGTAACACCTAAAAAAATAAACGTTGAAGCGCTTAATGAACAACAACAATATCGACATGATCTACCGTTAATGAATAAATTTTATATCACTAAGAGCAAATTGTAGCATACACTTAATGATTATATACCCAAAATGATATGCTAGTCTCTCTTTTGGATAGATAGAGGTTATAGTTATTTGCAACACCGTCGGTCGGTCTGTCTGTTGATCGATCAATTTGATCAAAACAGGTAAAAATATATTTTTTTGGTATACATTTTTGCCAATCTCTTTGTTTGGATAAGAAACAGGGTTTATTATTTTGATAATGTTTATCACTCTGTCTGTCAGTTGGTAGATTTGTAGAGCAAGTACTGTGTGCTCTAAAACCTTTGACCCCTATGCTTGTTACAAATGTTGCCCAAGCTTGTGAATGGATGATCTTTATTGATTGNCAGCATATCTGATCCGTGTCTGTTGGTTGTCTAAATATTAAACACAAAAAAAAGATAAACCATTTTCAAGATCCTTTTCAGAATTAATATATAGAAAACACTAGAAGTCCTTTCCATCTTGTCCGAAAATGTCCAAAAGGACAGTATTAGTATATTTTTAACACAAAACATTTGAAAAGACATGACAACCACTCTTGAAACATGGATGAAGAATGTGTAGAAAAAAACCCACCATAATTCTTGAAATCTACTCACTTTTCTCCTCACCTGGCTCGTTGGAATACAGGTAAACTTCCCCTGAGGGTCCTAATTGAACACAACCCAGCCAATACAAAATTTACCACAACAAGATAAATACTGATTACCTTGACTTAAAGGTAAATGAAATGCCAGAAGGGTAAATAAAGAATTAAGAACAGCACGCCAAAGAAGTTTCTCTTGCCACTCGATTTGGTCCCTCGTTCGCTGCGCCCAATCCTCTTGGTACTCGAGAAAAGTTTACCAACATATACAGAGAATGTTATGTCATATGTCTCCTTTATGTGTAGCATAGCTTGACTGAGAGCACAACGTGAGTTGTTCTGTATACAGATGCGATCAGTTCTAACCTCTCGCCCAACCAGTCATGAGAACTGCTCTAAGTTAACTTAGGGCAGACGCAAAGCTGTCATAAGCAGTCATAGATCTGTTCTACGTTAACTTACAGCCCGGCTTAGAGCAGACGCGAAGCGGTCATAAGCAGTCATAGACCTGTTCTAAGTTAACGTCGAGCGGTCATAGATTAGAGCAGCTCCGGTCAAGAATTAGAACAGCTCTGTGTATATATAATTAACCGCTTTGAAAACAGACAGTTCATTTTAAAATTTGCAAGTGAATGGTCAGTATCAGAGAAAATGCCTGTGAAGTCAATTTATCTCTCTATTGAACGAATGTAATTTCTGTCTTATGTAAAATGCAAGTCAATTCAAA
>CAJDSM010032666.1:0-30074 GCA_903981925.1 Ostrea lurida
CCATGAAGGGTCAATGTGGTATAGTGTAAATGTATCTATAGAGTTGGCCGAACACGGTGTGTGCTGCAAAAGCCATCTCATGTTTTAATCTAGTAACATAAGCCATCACAGGTGTGAACCGGGTTCACGAAAAAGGCGAATGCTTACTTCACTACATTGGTTACATTTGTTCTTCACGGTTGGATGGAGGATAACCTTAGCGCGATTTGTCGAGGTCGCGTTGCCTCTATTACATTTCGACATTTTTGATAATCATCGCTTTCTTCATTAGAGGATTTAATAGTCCGTTTAGATTCCACCTGTTACGACTTACGACCTTTTTGGTTGCATTTATTATAGCATGCCCTTCGTAGTCCTGAATGAGTCAGTACTTGGCACCTTTCGTATTTCTCTTCTCCTCTCTCTCTCTTTCGTTGTTCTATCACTATCTTCTCTCTCTCTCGTCGTCTCTCCTACAACCCTCCTCACAATCGCTTCATGCTTTTACTGTTAGTCTGTCTCCATCAGTTTTTTTGTTGGGCAATTGATATCCTTAATCGACCACGTCATGTCGTCTCCTATACCTCTAAATTCTGTGTATGATGTTCGATTTTTCCAAGCCAGTGTTACTTTGTGATCTGGCGGTTTGTGTTGGCGTCTCTTCATACCCACGCCTCGTAATAGACGTGTGGTCTTGGCTGACCTTATATACTCTTCCCCGTCTGGTCCTGTAATTGCTTCCTTTGCCTCCCGTTTGGTTCAGACATATCTTAGTTTGCACCTCCCTTTTCGCCACATCGACACACACTTGTTCCGTCGAAGATCTTTCTACATGCACCTTTATTGCGTCACTACGTCCTGTCCTGCCTTCCTTTCCCTGTCCTCCTGCCCAAACTAGTTTAGCTATTCTGTTTGTTCCTCGGTGTTAGTGCGCCACTTGGCGTCTGCGCCTACGTAGCCAGGTTTCGTCTGTGGTTCCCTCTGATGTGATAATACGTCTTTTGTCGCGATTAGCGCCGCACTTATTGCTTAGTTCCAAGTGATACCACGCAATCCATCTATCAAGGAACTTGGTTTGTCGTCATTGCTTAACTGGTGCTTTTTGCCCTTTGTGCTCACTCCCGTGCTCTCTACTCAGCTCTGGATACCCCTGCTTGCAATGTGCTCTAGCCCGCTTCACTCACACTCTCTGACTAACGCCGCAGGCTGATGTTGCGATGACGCACAAGCACTTATCCCCAGGCTTGCCCGCACACTCTCCCATCCAGCACTTTTGTTCATCCATACCCTCACTCCCACTGCCGGATTGGCTGTATGGCATACATGCCGCATTCCTATCTATACAACGCCAATGTGAGTAAAGAGGGATTTCCCTTATTTCCCCCCCGATTCTCCTTTGCCTTTCTCCCACTCGACCTTGCCTTGAGGGTCCCAGAATTTAGTCAGTATCCTCCCCTTTTGCCCACATCCAACGCGTTCGCACTTTCACACTCCACTTGATTCAAACAGTACGAAACGCCCGGGCTTGTGGCTTCGTCTGGACACTTTTTATTGGTTCTGACCCTGTTCTTCCTTCGTCCCCTTTTCATTTGTGAGGCTCACATGGCAGGGCGTGTGGTTTTCGACTTTCCGTCCCATTCTTGGCGGACACCCCACAATTCGCCTTTCTTATCCATCTCCACAATGCCTTTGCCGCTTACATATCTTCGGCGGCACCGCGGGACCAGTTTCACGAGCGACTGCACCATCAGTTCTCGTCTGCTTCTTCTTTGTTTCACATCTACCCACCTGCGCCATTAGGCTACCGTTGTGTCGCGCCAGGTCTTTTTTCCCCCGAGTTTAGTGACCAGATACTCAATCTGATTCGTGTCTTGTCCTTGTAATTTCCTTCCCGTCCCTTGTTTGTTGTTCCGCCGGAACTTGTTCCATATGATCGTATCTAACTATTTACCGAGAGCTCCCCAGGTGTCGTCCAAAAGTGCACTCCTCGACTCCTATCTGCAGCTACCCATTCTACGCTCGCCCACTCAACTCCCTCTCTTCCTCCATTCGGGGGGTGGGTGGGGTATACACAACGTTCGTCATCTCCATTTTGCTCACTGCGTATACCACCCCTTTTCGTGCCTTCATCCGACACACAACTTCACAACTTGAAGACATATAAGTGATTTGACTGTCTTATTTACCATTTGCATCTAGTTTATCCAGCTCCCTTGTAGGTTTTTGCACGACTGTAATGTAATCTATCCCTCTCTCGTCCACCGCGATACCGACGTTCCCCACTTGCTCTCCTTCGCCTCTATTCTTGTTCATAACAACAGTCCGTTCCTTCAAGTCCCAGTTTAACAGAATACTACTCACCACTGTATCTAAAGCCCCACCCGCCGCATTGCCATCTCCGACATTTTTTTTTCGGTTCCCGCTTTATTTTATTCTTCGTTTTCTAGGCTCACTTGTCCGACAGTAGCCACACCTTTTGTGTGTCTCTCCCTACCTTTCGTGTCATCTGTTCGTTGATCCACATCTGCTGACTACACCACTCTTTGGACACACTCGGATCTCGTGCTCTTTTCCGTTCGCAGTTTTGATTCTGCACCACTTTCTTATCGTTCTCACTCCGCATCAATACCCTGTGCCCCATGTGGTCCGCACGGCTCTAAAGTGCGTGATCACCGCTCCGTCTTAGTTTTGTGTCTTTTCATACCCCATCGCTGCTCTCCCTCTCTTTGGCGCATTCGCTGTTCAATCAACGTGTCGTCATTCGTGGGACTGCATTGTCGAACATGTCAGATCCCGCCACTTGTTGACCGTTTCCACTTGAGAGAGTGCCACTTTTGTCTTTTGCCGCTGTTTGTCTCTCGGCCCAGATGTGCCCAACTCAGGCCTCCCCTCATTTCCCTTAATTTTGCGTGCTCCTCTCGCTCGGTCACGGCTTGCATTTTGGCGCCATGCCCGTCCTCTCGTCCTCTCTTGCCCTCTCTCCTCCCCTTCCCTGCAGCGGTCCTTTTACGTTCCTGGTCGGTCGGCGTTCCATATTTCGCCAACGATTTCCTTTATTTTGCTTTATCACACCCACACCGCAGTACTGCCTGGTGTGGGGACGCACCCCGTCCCCCGCGGCTCTCGATCCACTATTTGGTTTCTCTTCTATTGCACGTGCTCAGCCTTTCTTTCACCTGTATCCGCTACCATTTTTGATACATTGATCCTGCTGTTTTGCTCGAGTACTATTGTGGTCCTGCAACTTATCTTGTTTGCTGCCCAGTATTCACTTTAACGGATGCAAATGTCCTCCTCTTCTGCGCAACCTGCTTACCCATTTACGTACGTCGCTTGCACTTCGTAGCCTTCTATCCGCTCCACGTAGGAGAGGTTCCTCTAATCCGTACGTCACACTGAATTGCTAACACGGTATCTCTTTTCCCTGCTCTTTCTCCTTCCAGTCTCATCAGTTTTAGACTGCCACTGTTACCAACACTGCGTTCGTGGTTCCACAATGAGCCACTCGCTCCTCACCCCCCACTTACGGGTCTTTCACCATTCCTTTCCCTCTTTATTTTTTTGTGCTGCCCCGTTTGTTTGGTGTTCGACCTGCCTGAGATCTATGTAAAAGTACAAAGACACACACTATCACACGTTAATTGTCTCTTTACACATACAGCTCCTAGTTTTGTCTTCGCTTTACTGTAGGGCCAAGAGTGCCTCTGAGTGGGCTTGTTTTCCTCTGCCGCCGGGGCACTCTGTGAGTGGTACCAGTGCCACACTTTCTCGTAGTGTCCCACCCGCGTTTACCTTTCCGCTCTCTCCGCTTTCTCGCACTTTGCCTATCTAGCACTTGCTCAATGCTGACCCACACTGTTACCGGACGCCGCCATTGGCTGTACCGCCGAATCAGCGGGCTTGTTTGCCCTGTACGATGCTTCCTTGCTCCCCTCACATCGGGAACGCCATTCCATTTGGTCGTAGCCGCGCGCGACACGTTTTACATGCACTGTTCATTGCCTTATGTTTCTGGTGCCCGCATTCCCAGAAGGGAGCTGATGTCCCCGACCTAAGATCGATGTTCGCCAACTGCCTCAGCCGCCTGGCCGCTAATTTGGCGGTCTCTGCACCCAGATGTGTCATTTTTTGGCACGCGCTTTTTGGCGTCCTCCACGTTTGCTCCTTCGCCTACCCTTGCATAGTTGTAATTGTGCAATGATCGTGCGGGTGCTTGCTTACTCGGCCGTTCAGCTCTCGAGGTCACCTTCCCTTGAGGGTCCATTTTGGCTGCCCGCCACTCGCGCACCGCCTCACTTTGTTCGCATCACCCAGTTTTACCCCGGGTCAACCCACCTATCCGATCCAAACCCCTACTGTTGCCCACTGATCGATCCGTACCCAACCACACCGCGATTCATTGCTCTCGGCTAGTGCTCCTAACTTCTGATCTGTACTCATTTCTCGCCGCCCCTCCCCCGCGGCGCTGCTGCTGAACTCCCAGCCCCCGTTGGTTTCATTGCATTCACGACTACCACTTCAACCCCAAGCGACTGTCCATTGCGCTGCTTCCTGAGAGTGTCTGCTCCTTCCACCGAACCCAGGTTTTGTGTAGATACTCTCACGACGATAAGTCTTCGAACCACTTGGCCCGTCCACCTGGCTCTTTCCTGGCTGCTGCATGTCCCTTTGCGTGCCTTTTATCTTTCATGTCTGCCCTGGCCTTCCCCTGCTCATTCCTCTGCTCCCTCCTCCAGGCTCCTCCGCGCTGCCCCGCTTGCCTTTTGCCCTCCCGCAACCTACGTTTTTCAGCCCTTCTACCACAGCTTCGGGCGCTGTCACGTGTTCTTACACGCGCTCGCGCCATACGCTGTCACTCCAACGCATCTTTTCGTTGCACACCGCCCCCTCTGTGTTTGGACCCGCTGTCACCCTATACAACCTTGGCTTGATTCAACAGGTTTTTGTCCTCCCTGTTTCTTCACTCTTGATAGAATTAACCTTTGGTTCGTACACGAGTCCCCCTTGCCGCAATCTTGGCGCTCCTATTCCTTTGACCGCTTTTTTCTGTGTTGCTAACGGCTCTCTGCTATCATTCTCTTTTTCAGTGCTTCTCATTCCCTCCCATTTGCCTTCATACTTCCCGGTCCGTCCATCAGGGATCCAGGCCTATTTTCCACCACCCTTCTCGTCGATGTGTGTTGGACCCATGTTCCCTCTTTTCCACCCGCCTTGTTTTTCCTTGACCCCTTCTTTTGGGGGCTTCCTCTTGTACCTCCCTGGTGCCGTGGTTTCGGTCCCTCGGTCTTCCCCCGTGACGGTCCACGGGCTGCCGGTCTCCTCCCCCCCTCTCCTTCTCCCCCACCCTTCTGTATCCCCCTCCTGTGCCTTTATTTCCTGCCCTACTTCCTTTTTTGTGACGTATTCTTTTTCTCTCTTCCCTCCCAACACTTCGCAACCAGGCCGTGCCCTTGGTACGACTGATACATGGGACACAGGTTGCATTCCTTCTGTGTTGCCCCCTGGGCCTGTACCTGCAAACTTTGGACCGCTCGGCTTGCCTTGGTTTTTGCTAGCTCATGCATTGTGTATGTGTTCCGATTGTTCGTGCTCAACTAAGCCTCAACTCTTCGTTGTTCGACCACACACTTCTCGTTCTAGTAAGTTAGTCTATCGTGCCTGGACTTTGGTCCTTGCTGTGTTTTTTGTTCCTATGTGTTATTGTGGTCTCTCTTGGTCATCAGAGAAGCCATACTTCCTGGTGTTCTCATCCCTTTTCCTCTTGCCGGCTCGTTTCATAAGCCTCTAATTCAGCTTGTTTTCACTACCTGCACCCGCTCCAGTTCACTCCTAATCATACGTTGTTTGCATCCGATCCATCGCCCGCTAGCTGGTTTATCTCGCGCCAGCCCCTGCCCTGCGGCTTCGCACTATCGCGTGTTCTGCGTGCATCTACCTACGGCTTCCTCGTGCTTCGCACTCCATCTGCCGCTTCCTGCGAACCCCCTTGGGGTTCGTGGGTCACCTATCGCTGAAGGTGACCCGGTCGCCGCTCGATACACACCTCGTCTATCGTTTAGCGGAGGCCTGCCGTCCTGTTGCCTACAGCTTGCGCTCTGGGACGGTTTTTCCGGCCTGGCCCGTTCTGTGGTTGCTTATGATACGTTGGAGCCCTTCTCTTGAGTTCTTTGTTTTCGCTCTTGTCGTTCATTATAGGGGTTCAGCCCTGCCTTCCCGCTGCATGGTCTGAGGTCGCGGACGGACGGCACTCTTGCCGTCCTCACTCCTCGCTCCTGAGGCAGTCATGCCGTCCGTGTTCGATATAATGTCTGAGACCGGAGAGAGGTCGAGACCACACTCATGAGACCGACATACGCTCCGTGCATGTCCTCGTGAGTGTCGCTGGGCTGCGGGGCCTGGCGGCCTGCCCACCCAGCGCCCCCCACAATTCCACACCTCAGCACTCACAAGTTTTTAACATACTATGCCGGGGTCTTAGTCTTCATCGGCAAGAAATATAGTAAAGAGTGGTAATTAGTGTTTGTTAGGAAAGTGAAAACAATTATAAAAAACATTAAAAAAAAGAATTTACATATGAATGGATCTAAATAAATGTTCTAAAAGGGACATGCTATTTATCATAAGAAAATATTGAAGATGGTAGAGGAGAAAATTAGAATATGTGAAAATATATGACAGATGTGTGTAAGAATCAAATTGTGGATTCACTAAAAAAAAAAATATTAAAAGAATTACTAGTCGGAAGTTCTGTAAATACAGAAATTTAGTATAAACAAGTACATCAAAAGAAATATGACAAAATTTAAAACAAATTTAACACGACATGGCAGATAAATTAAAGAAAGCAGGCTTTGAAAAATATATAAAAAGTTACTTATTGACAAAAATGGAAAAAGGAATATTCCATTATCTTAGTGGATCACGACATTTAAAAGAAAATCTAATGTTTTGTTAAATCCAACATATGATGTCTAAACCACAACAACACATGATAATAATATTCCACATGAAAGTTGTTTGATATTCGAGAACACAAATGTTGGAGTTGCACTACAAATTGTGACAAATGATCTTTGTAGTATTTGCGCAATCAGAGTTTTCCAACATGTCTGTTTGGTAAATTCCAATGGGCACGAACGTGAATCTTTTTGGCTTCCTTGTATTACTGTGAGACCTATTTTTTATATTCTTATGAGGCAGAAATTCCATTCAAAAGCTCTACATGAAAAAAGAAGAAAATCTCTAAGGCGGTGGAACTTTTAATTCGCATTTCGGTATATTGACGAGACGGTTTCCATCTATCAATAATACTGAATTCCATTTCATATTCGATTAAATATATCCAACGAACACCCCCGAGAAGCAAAGGACACCACAGAGCTCTTCCATGTCCTTCGCTTCGTACTTTGGGATATTTTATGAAACATTACCATTAACGGCAAAACCTACACTACTCAACTTATATGCACAAACCGGACGATTTCACTTCTCCATCGGTCAACTTTCCCCATATTCATGTAGCCAATACTTCCATCATCTCACCTGCCAATATCGGTGTGTATGTTGTCTGCAAACTTATTCGATACGCAACGAAGTTTTGTTCTGTCGTATGATCAAAGTTTGAATCGAGACAGGTACTTACAGACAAGTCTGTATGTTGTAGGGTTTCCAACAATCAAAGCGTTTAAAAAAGGCCAACATTTCGTATAATTTCTATGGTCCCGTTATAACAAATTTAGTTTAGCCAATAATGACCCTATCATTGAGTCAATGCTGTTCTATGCTGTTTTCATAGCCATTTTTAAAGACGTTTTTCAACTACACTGATTTGACTATGGATTGTTACGTTTACCTGGTCAAGACTTCATGGTGTCCATGGCCGGGGCTGTGTGACCGGTCAAACAGGGAATGCTTACTCCTCCTTAGGCCACCTGAATCACACTCTCTGGTGTGTCCCAGGGTCCCGTGGTTCTGCCCCAACTCTGTTTCGTAATTCCTTCCTTTCAGGCACTTACGAACTGATCCCTGCCTTTACATTTATGTACATCATGGTCATTGCCTGGAACTTTACAAAATATGGGATCAAAGGGCAAGTTTGATTGGGGAGAATTGGGTAGCACTAGAGATGCCTGTGCATACGCATAAGCTAGACTCCTCGAATGTGAATAAAAAGACAAGTGTTGTGCTAGTGTTGTTTAGCAAATTGGCGATTGCTATGAAAAGCGCATCTATGTGTATGAGGACTTTACAAAGCAAGACCAACTACTAAATAAAAAAGTTGATGTTGCAGGGTTATAACGAATCTCGTATAAAGTCATGATTTCGCAAATTCTACAGTCGCTATAATGACCTTGTTTGCGGTTACAAATTATCACTAAGTCATATGTTGATTGATTTGTTTCATACCCTATGTTCGACTGTCATTTTCGTACTGGATTTGACGACGGGTAATCCCGTTCACTTTATTTCGACTAAGGGCTCACGGCGGGTGTGACCGGTCGACAGAGGATACTTATTCCTCCGTGGCACTTGACCATTCCTTCGGTTTTGTCGGAGGTCCATGTTGTCCTACACTCAACTTTGTATATATGTTTTGTTGGATTATGATTACGTTTGATACATTGTTAACTTCACCAATTTATATCAATGACTATTTAAATGTTGTATTTAATTTTACTTCTTTTTTTAAAAATACCAAGAAGTATTTAATACCGACTACATGAATATACAGGTAAATGCAAAATTAAAATAATGTAAATAGCATGAACTGATAACCAAAGGTACACCAAATATTGAATTTATCTACATAGCAATAATATAATTGAAACATCCATCTAGCAATACTTACAAATATTTTATATTAATTATATTGAATTAAAAAAAAAATCAGTCACTTAAACTTTACTGATGTATCTATCTCATAGTAATTTTGCTTTACATTCCTAAAATATTTAATTTCCTGTCAAACTCAAAATTTGTCTCATTCTCCGCCAAGTTGAACACTTGATGCTCCCGCTAGTCATGAGTAAACTTGTGCAACACGTGTTGAATACTACTGTCATGAAACGCACGTTTTATTTAAAACTAACTTGAGTTGTTCAATCAAAATTGCCCACAGATAATCTTATATACTCAACATTAGCTTATTAGAAGTCGTTCCGAAGGAATATTGGCATTGTGCATTGATTAATCTTCATTTGCCGGCTGTTGAGCTGACTTCTCGTGATCAGTCACAAAATTTCTTTTTAAAACTCCACCCTGATTCTACGCACAAGTATTTTGAGGTTGATAGTAAAGCAATGCTGGAGTTCCTCATTGACATCTTCTTTGTGGTCTTTGGTGATCAGGTGTTCCAATAATCTGTGAGAATTACCATGGAAACGAATTGTGCTCCTTTGTTACCTGACCTGTTTTTATGTTCTTAGGAAGCAAAATTTATTCAAAAGCTTCTTTATAAGAAAACGTCTTATTCTTTCATCACCTGCATATGATGTATATGTTTCTCAACTTATTCGATACACAAAAGCTTGCTCTGTGTATGATACGTTTTTGTTTCGAGGAAGGTTACTTACAATTTGTTGTTGCAGAGGTTTCAACAGTCATGTTTAAAGACAGCATTTCAAAACTTCTATCGTCGTTATAACGATTTAGTCTGTCAGTATGGCCTGTCATTCGATCCAATGCTGTCTGATGTGTTTCATAGCGATTGATAAGCCGTTTATCATACACTAATTTGACTGCGAATTATTCCGTTTAGCTGATCAAGACAATGGGCTCAACAAAGGTGTGACCGGTCGACAGGGGATCGTTACTTCTCCTAGGCACCCGATCCCACCTCTGGTGAGTCCAGGGGTCCGTGTTTTTCCAACTCTTGTTTTGTATTATATTTGGGTCTTACGAGATTGATTACTGTTAGTTATCTTTGATTTAAAATCTTTAGCTGTGGCCTTTAATTCGACATTTCGATATATCGACGACGTTTTATCTATAAATAATAATAATTTTCATTCATATGTCGATTTGATGTATTTCAGTGAACTAGAAATAAAACACACCACGAATCATCCATGTGTGCTTTGTACTTGGACATTATATTGAACATAGACATTAACGGCAAACTAGCAACCCAACTTTATGACAAGTAGGGATATGATATCATCCCATTTGTCGTAAAGTTGAGCTTACAGTTTGCCGTTAATGTCTATGTTCAATAAACTTTCTACGCGTGAAGCAGATGTGGAAGAATCTGTTGTGTCGTTGTTTTCGAATTCACTGAGGTACATTGGATGGACAATTCAACGAAAATAAATATTATTAACAGAAGAAATGCCGTTGATATATATCTAAATATGTCGAGTTAGAGGCCACAGCGATATTTATTTTCTGTTCATGTATAACCTTTCTGAGGATGATGATTGATTGATTGATTATGTATTGTTTTACGTCTCACTCAAGACTATTTCACTCATACGGTGACGTCACCATTACCGGTGAAGGGCTGCAGAATTTAGGCCTATGCTCGGCACTTATAGGGCCTTTGAGCAGGGAGGGATCTTGATCGTGCCTCACCTGCTGTGATGCGGGACCTCGATTTTTCTGGTCCCATCTGAAGGACCGCCCCATTCAGTCGCCTCTTACGACACGCAATGGGAATCCGGCGACCTATTCTAACCCAGATACCTATGATGATGATAATGATGATAAATATATAATTGGAAGTGTCATATTGAACAATTCCCTCTCAAAATTGTGTTAAAATGTTTCTTAAGAAATAATTAAAAATGTATATTCCATGAATATTTCAGAATGGAATGCAGGGTATTTGAACAACAGCAAGTACAGAGTAGGTGGTCAATGGAACTCTGAAGGCGGAGAATGGCGTTGGATCAATGGAAACTCTGTGTTCGATTCTGACCACCTTAATATAACAGATACCGATGTAAATTCGAACACAGGGGGTTTAATGTGGCACAGTACTTCGAAACTTAGGGATATAAACATGGGAAACGGAGAAAAGTTTTTATGTGAAAAGGTACTGTAAACTTCACACAGGCTTATGGACTAATTCTGTTTAGAACACCTTACAGTCGCTTTAATATAGATAAAAATTACCATATCTGATATAGTTACCTTATCCTCTTATTATTGATATTGAAACTGGACCTCGTTTTCTTGTAATAAAACTGTTAAAAATCACACAAAGTAGTACATTTGAATTTAATGTTAAGATGCATGACATTCTTTCAGCTACATATATGAGTATCGGAATGTGTTAGTTGCACCAGTAGTCATTTCATTTCTTGTGTATTCCCTGCAAAATGCAGATGGATATAATAATGCAGTGAAATTCTCTACATTGATTCATCGTATCGTTATCAACACAAGGAATCTCGATTTTAATCGGATAGGCTGGTCGAATACTCGAATGATTTAGTCGATTGATAGTCGAGTACTTGGTTCAGTTTACATTTCACTGATGTTTTTGTTTTTCATCAAGAGATCTTTTATGCATGTCTAAATCGTGAATTTCGACTAGGCATGTCTACTGACCAACATCCGTACTCAGTTGATTTATTTCAACATGAACAAATCAAAACTGCCCTGACTTTACCCTTACATTACTTTTACTTACAAAAACGCTTAAGTGTGTAAAATTTATGAATATTACTAATAAAGCTATTTTTATCGAGTACCCGACTATGAAAATTTAGCTGATAATCTGTTTGACCGAGCAATTGTCGAGTACTCGTTGGCAACCCTAATAATTACATTATTCAACGAATATTAGACATATCATAATAGCATACCGTTTTGATTGATACTACAGAGTCAGTCTCATACTTACACATGTACAGTTGGGACATACGTCACAGTAGCTGGTTTGTTGCAAAATGAAGGGTGTATAGAAAGTTGTTACTTGGTTATCTGGAAAGGAAGCAATTCCACACACAACGATATATCAATCCTTTTACATACTTCAATATGTCAAGGTGGAATTATACTAGATATACGCAACTTTTGTCTCTATTGACTAAATTACGACATATTATATATGCATAGGTATAATTGCTTCAAAGATATGCGAAGATATATGTATTATTTTATACGTCAAAGGACTCTGTATTTGATATCATGTTTTCACACAAGAATATAATTGATAAGTGATTCCCTAGCAAGTGTTTCCACGTTTTATGGACTGTCCAAAAGCAATGACATGAACAATTGTCAATTTCTGAAAAAAACTTAATCCTTCCAGCGTCCCAGGAATCGTGGAACAACTCACTAGACGATAAAGATGTGTCCAAATTCGCTTCCTAGGAAACATTTTGGATGGTAACCCAAAACAATAAAATGTCACCAGTAGTTAAAACTAGTTTGTAGATTTTGTGATAACTTTTTCGTACATCTTTTGTGTCTTTGACCATCTTATGTAAACATCTTTTTGTTTGTCATGGGAAACGGGACGATCGACCCGATATTCTGTTTTCTGATTTTACATCACAGAAAAGGAAAAGAAAAAGTATTTAGTTATTAAGACATGAAAGGCTATAAAACTAGTTAATTCAATTCCTGTCATTAACAATTCTGCACCTATAAAGTTCATATCCCTCATTAGAAATCGATACCAAAATAGAATGTATTTGTACAGAAGCCAAATTAGACGCATGAGAGAAACCACTACACAAAATATGTTAAACTTACATGTGTAGGTTCATTCTAGGTTCATAGTTTACATTTGTATTTACGCGACTGTGTATAATTTGTATGGTATGTTTGAAATCTGTACATATTCTACATGTATGCTTTGTGATGAGGATATTGAAATCTAGCAATTGTACTAGATCCTCATAGTTTTATTTCAACATTCATAGGAGATCTACTTTAGTGACACGGCAAGTCGAGCCTATTGTAATATTTACAAATGTTTCAAACATTGATATTGTGTTGCAACTTATTTGCATGACTCCCGATCATATGGTTGACCGGCGAAATATATCATCTCTGTGATATCATTTATATAATATTTCTAGAGATTTTTTGTCTGAAAACGTTCCTTTTGTATTTTAAGTAATCAATAAACAATGAAATTGAATGCATATATTGCCTTTAGTTTCATGACATAAACGAACATTGTTAAATTCCATTTCATATCAGCTTAGACGTACATTCTTTTTTGATCAACAAACCGTTATTAAAAATCTGATTGTTTGTTGAAGGCGATTCTGCTCGTTAGAACAAATACTGGGCCATGGAACCAGCAAATGTTTGGTTTTTATTTCAATTGATATATTTAATATGTGTAGATCTAAAAAATAAACATTCACATCAATTATGTCTGACAACATTGTAAAATTGATATTTTATGGAAAAATATCAGAAGGGTTATCCGCCCTGATTTGTGTACATGTGCAAAGAATTTAGAGAAATATTTCTACTTTGTAACGTATATACCTTTAAAAAGAAAGCTACCGATAGACTACTAAAGATGAAGTTTTAAAGTTAAATTAAATTATTCATCTCTCAAAACTTGAAATTTATTCTTAGATATTAGATATTATAGTATTTGTACATATGCTTAGCTATGATACTCCGTGACGAATGTTTACAATATTTGTATCCAATTTTAAACTGTTCGTATGCTATGACAAGATAGGATGAACGTTGTAAATAAACGACAAGGTGCAACACCACATGTTTGCATCCTGAACTCCTCACAAATGGCAATACTTTCCTAACATTATTTCAACGTCTAAAGTCAAACAATACGTCCATATCTTACAGTAAGTAGTTTTATCATGTCAGGTAAATTAAGATGAATTATCATCATTACATTACCTGGATTGTAGTACTCGTACACACGAACAGGTGACGGTTTGACATTGGCCACCATTGTGCTTCTCTCTACGTTTATTGTAACACAAGCCTCCTTCTGGGATATCTGTAGAGTCGAGAAATCATAGACAGTATCAAAATACAATTCCATTGCTAGAAGCACGCACGTACCCACAAACACGCACCCACCAGAAACCAGTAGAGTGTATATCATTGTATGATCGTGTATATATCTTATGTACAAATTGTTATCACACCCTTGATTTTCTATTCTTTGATTTATCGTCTTTATGAAGGCCCACAGTGTGAAGTAATCAAAATTAGTGTGTAAAGAATGATATAACAATTGGTTTGTTGAGTGTATGTTGTTTAACATTCCCCTACAGAATTTTTCACTTATATGGAGACGTCACCATTACCGGTGAAGGACTGCAAATTTTAGGCCTATGCACGGCGCTTATGGCCTTTGCACAATGAGGGATCTATATCGTGTCACACCTGCTATGACACAGGGCCTCTGTTTTTATGTTCTCATCCGATGGACCGCCCCATTTAGTTGCCTCCTACGACAAGCAAGGGGTTTTGAGGATCTATTCTAACCCGGATCCCCATGGGATATATAACAACAAGACTGTTCAAACCCCTGTAACTTTAACTTGCTTGTCAGTAGCCTGCCTCGACTTAAAAACTGATCATATGCAAAACAAGCCCTCTAGTATGTAATTAGTTGAGAATGTTTAACTCCATATGCAGGTAATAATTGAACATTGCTCCACAATATGGGAAGATGACGACAGAAAAGCTTAAGTTATCCTGTTTGTCATAATGCTGAGTTGTCAGATTGATGTTAATACATGTATATATGTTCAATAAAATAGTTAATAAGTTCAAAGCAGATTCTCTGGTGTCCTTTAGTCTGAATTAACTGAGATATAATATAATCGATTTTTCAATGAAAATGAATATTGTTAATGATAAAAGCAAGATATTTTTTCTTCTCATGTAAAAGCTTTACATAAATTCTGCCTCGTAAGAATACAAAACCAGATCAGGTAATTAAAATAAAAATTCGTGCCTATGGGATTTTCCAACAGTCTGTTGAAAGACCAGGTCATCACAGACTTTGATACCTGATCACAAAATTAATTATAAGATTTATTTCTTTTCATTTAATTATTTTTTAAGTAATGAAACAGATAGTTTCTCTAGTACATACACTTTTTGAAATTGATGGTTTTAAAGTGACGAGTACGAATACAAAACGACAACACCAAATTTAAAATGGGACGGAAGAATATGAACTACCGTACATGAAATACCGTACCTATACTGGATTCCAAAACTTCATAAAACCCAATTACAACAAAAAGATATATTGCTGGATCTAGTAAATGTTCCACCAAGCCCCTGTCTTTTACTCCTCACGAAAAAATTATTGACAGCTGTCAAGGAGCAACTTCAGAAGTATTGGTAAACTACATATGCCAGAAAGTGGTGTAAATCAAATGTGGATTCTAAAAAACTCTAATAGAACTTCTTAGTGAATTTGAAATCCCAGAACCTTTCACATATCAACAACATCAAAACATATGACTTTTAACACTTTACATGACCATTCCCGCACGATAAATTAAAGACAAAGCTTTGCAACATTATAGACCTTTGTTTCTTTAACAAAAATGGAAAAAGGAAAGATTCTTTATCTAGTGATCAGCCATTCAAAAAAAACTTATTTCTGGTTTAAACCCCACTCCCGATTCTACACACAAGTACTCTGAAGTTGATATCTAAAGCAGATGCTGGATTCCTCGATTGCACATATCTTTATGTAGCTTTTTGGCAATCAGGTCTTATCCAACATGGTCTGTGTGGAATTTCCAATGGGCACTAATTGTGCTCCTCATATTAGCTGACCTATTTATATAGTTTTATGAGGCAGAAACTATATCAGACTTAAACATAGCTTCTAATAAAAGAAAAATCTCTCGCGGTCGTGGCCTTGCTATAGATTCTCAAACATCTCACAGATATATGTGACACTGTTTGTAATCCATATCAATATAATTGATTCCATCATATGGTCGTTCAATACTTTATCCTCCTACGAACCAGAGAAGATATAAGATCCGACCAGATTGCTCATTTCTGCTTCGTACATTGATTCATACTTATTACTAACATGACATAACGGCAAACTAACTACCCCCTCAACTTCTTATACTAGACAATAACGGGACGATCTTCATGGCTTATCTCCATCGTCAGACTCCCATATTATGATAGCAAATTATCCATCTCACCTGCATATCGGCTGTAGTGGTCTCTCAACTTATTCCCCATACGCAAGAAGGCTTGTCCTGGCGATATGCATCACGGTTTCTGATCGAGCAAGCATTACTTACAACAAGCTGTGTTGCAGGTTTCCAGACAGTCACGTTTAAGAGAGCAGCATTTCGTACACGACATCAAATATTCGTATAACAATTTAGTTTACCAATTAATGACCTTACCATTAGTCAAACTGCTCTGATGTGATTTCAATAGCCATGTTAACGCCGTTTTTCACACCACCATTATTCTGACTGACGGGATGCGGTGGCGGATGTGTATCCGTACTGATCAAGACTATGACTCACGGCGGGTGTGACCGTCAACAGGGATGCCTGATCCTCCTAGGCACCGCTATCTCGACCTCGGTGTGTCCATAGGGGCGTATTGCCCAATTCTTGTTTTTGTTATTCATTGTTAGGACTTACGAGATGATCACTGTTCGTTATCTTTGCCTTTACATAAGAGTTACTGAGAAGAAATAAATGGTTTGGACGCGAAATTAAAAGTGCAATGGTTAAAAGATGATTAGAGATGTATATTCAAGCGAAAGTACGTTCGAGTATCATCTAAATGACCCTTGTTGTGTCCCATAACAAGCAATTCAACTTCAGTAATATCTCGAGGATAATGCTGGACGTTCATTTATTTTCGATCGAATTTTTTCATTTATGCATTTGATTGTGTTTATTTTTGATAGCAATGTAACAAAAAATCCAAACGAATGTATTGTATCCAAGTTGAAAATGAAATTTATGCGGAAATACCCGTTCTATAACTAGGAATAAAATACGAACAGGGAACGAAGACGCATTCCATTGAGAAGTAGTCCAAACGTTAACTGCCAAGTGCAGATGATTTTGTTTTTGCTGCAGTAATAAAACGAATTTTTCATCCAATCAGAATCGTTGTTAAGCCATCACTTAAATATTATGAAATGATTTAAAATTTACTGCAGATTATGTAATAATTTTCAGAATCCACATTAATACTAGGTGTGTTATCTTGTCTAAATAAAGTAATTCGTTATATTATTTCAAACAAACTTTGATAAACTAATTACTTATCTATTCAAACCACGAAATTCACTGCCGACGATTGTGAACTATTCAAAAAAAATATTTAGCTATTTCCTCTTAAATCGAATCATTAAGTGTATCATTTAAACATAAGTTATAATGTACTAACCTTATTAAAGTAGAGAACGACATTTCTTTCATCTACTTCGGATTTTTTCAGATCTGGATGATAACTAATGCTTTCCATGTCGGCCTCGAATCCTGATGGAACACCGAATTCTAGAATGGCCATACCGCTTTGCACTGCGTTAGAACTGTTGTATCTAAATAGAAATTCCGCATTACAAGTATTGAATCAATGCACTTTATAGCGTTACAATGGTATATCCAGGCATGTCTCTTGCTTGGTCACACGTCTACAAGCTATCTACCTTGTACAGATCCTTGTAGATATGGTTTCCATTGTTTCTGCCAAGCTAGTAACACTGATCGCAAAGGCCGGTTTCTCGATTTGTTCTTTGATATTGTAATTTACCGCAACCTAAAATTTATACACAATTTATGATTAAGCATCAGTTTCCTATATGGTAATTTCTTTTACGTTTAAACTTAACAAAGTGATGTTTATATAATCTAGTTAATACTGTGGAATCATGTTAATTCGTAGGGGCCAATGTTCGTGGATAGCCAAAATTTGGTAGGTTCGTGGGAACGTAATTTCGTGGGTAATTGATCAATAATGTGAACGGCATAATATTTATAACAATTAAAAGGAAAATAAAGCATGTTCGTGGGGACGTAAATTCGTGGGTAAGAGTGACCCACGAAATCCACTAACATAATGGTCCCCCACGAACAATGATGATTCAACAGTATTAGATGTTACACCTGTCGCATTTGAGTGGATCTAGCAGGTAATTCTAATAAGAAAGGCATTTTGAAGATAAGGTGAAGTGTAAAATTTTATAAGGACACGAAATGTACAAGTGGTCATTTTATTATCATTATTAACATGTATTCATATTTTGAAAAAATTGTGAGGGTATTTAATATGCATGCACTGGCCGCTTCCGGGCTTATCATTAGTTTTGATCAACAACCAATCAACTGCAGCAGGGCTGAAAAAAAAAAAAAACCAATCGATCGCGGTAGCTTAAATTAGTGGTGAGGACTGGAAGACACGTGTTCAATTCTTGACCTTGGCACAGCATGTTGAACAGTTTAACATAGGCAGTGATTGTACTTCGCTAAGCACCCGAATTTCATAAAGACACCTTTATGCTAAGGCATTGAGCATCATGTATGGCACAGAATATTTGACATTTCATTTTTAAGGTGGTGAGTTGGCAACATGAGTGAAAAGATCGTGACAAGGGATCACGTCTTTGACATACCACGTTTGATGATCATTCATGAGCTGGTGACCTATACAACTGACCAAATATCTATTTAATAAACAGCTTAAAATACTAGTATACAGTTGAAATTTCGTAAACATTTCCAAGAAACAGCAGCAAATTGAATGAAGTAAACAATATTAAAAGGTATTTTCTTTCGCTGAAATGATTGAAGAAACAATCGTACATGGATTCCATTCTACATTTCAACAATTTACGACTAAAAACATTGGCTTCTTGGAATGGAATTCTTAATTTGTTTTACAAAAATCTGCCCATTATGTTTCCTTATGACGACTGCAGACCTCGATCAAGAAATGAATTAATGTATACATAGAACAGTACCTGAACTAAAGCTACTCCCTGGCCACTTCCTGTCACATTTACGATTTGTGGTGTACCTGAGGGCTGTAACATACATCAAAAGGAGGTTCAAATTGTCTTAGATTCATAAATGTGTTTTGATATTGAAGTGATTTTGATTTAGTATATCGAAGTTCTTAAATAAGGAATGAAATGTAAATTTCAATGTACTATTTCCAACGATCTGTCAATTATGGTTGTGCTCTAGCTACATAAAACGTATTTCAATTGGTTCTAAATATATAGAATAGACACATTTATCAGAATTCTTTGAAAAAAGTTACCTGATATTTTTGAAGGACCATTTTGTTTCTTTCGTTGACGTTGAAGGTGTGACTTTCATTGTGGGCATTGACGATTATATTCAAATTTTGAGTTGAAATACCGGGAATGGAATGGGATAATTCGGACAAGGCTTGCAGGGCCAAAACTGTATCCTTTGAAATTCACAAGAAAAAAGATGACATTCATTTGTCTGTGTTGTGCTATTTTGAATTTTATCTATTACGTTTTAGTAGATTAAGAAATATATGATCAACTACATACATTTCTCAATTTGTTTCCTCAAATTTAAACACAGTGAACAAGTCATCCAAAAAAATCTAGATGCCCCGAGTCTCTATTATGCCAATTCATGGATAAATATCGTATATACATACACATCGTATATACATACACATATATAAAAATAAAGAAACATAATAAATATGAAGACTATCCTGTATAAATAAAACAACAAACTGATAGATATCAAGGGACACCACATCAATGGAATATATACTTAACAGGGAAGAAAATATCGTCATGAGAAAGAATGATATTTAAAATAACATGAAAAGCTTAAGAGAATACTCAGATATAATGATTGGATTTTGAGAATTTCTATCTTTCTTATTTAAAAGAGACATGGACACGTTTTCGAGCTGAAAATGTTTAAATTTTCATTTTTAATGTTCACAATGCTCACTTACTGTATTTCTAATGGTCAGCAAAAATTTGAACATCAATTGTTGAGTTACAAGTGAGATACTTTGCTATGTAAACAAGGCTCGAACCATGTTTTTGTTTACTTATATTGAATATGCTAGTGTACGTTCCGTTTAAGGCAGATTTTTTTAAAATTACACGTTCATTCTGAACACAATTAAATAGTTTCTAGTGTTTCTCACATGTCATTTTGTTTTAAACATGGTATTTTCTGTGAAGCAATCTTTATGTAAATAAAAACAAGGTTCGAGCCTTGTCTAGATAGCAAAGAATTGCAAGTGTTGTATCTCACTTGAAACTCAACAAAAAACGTTCAAATTTTTCCTGGCCATTAGAGATACCGTAAGTGAGCATTGTAAACATTAAAACTGAAAATCTAAATGTTTTTAGCTCAAAACGTGTCCATGCCCCTTAACAAGGGAGATCTGGAGAATGTAAAAAAGAGATGTAAATAACAAACAGCGCCCCCTTTCATAAATCCTAGAAGGAATACAAAATTAAGAATTGGGCAAACACGGATGTCTGGGTATAGAAGGAGTGCGGTCAGGTGCATAAGAGGATTAAGCATCCCCTGTCGACCGGACACACCCGTCATGAACCATATATCTTGTTTATAAACGGTCTAACAATTAGTATGCAACAAGTCAGAAGGCTTTGACCAAATGACAGTTTGAATTTGGAAAATAGATAAATATAACGACCATAGAATTTGCAAAATGCTGACTTTTAACGAGAGTGTTGAAACCCTTGTAGCATCAACTTGTTTGGCAATAACCTGTAAGATTTAACAATTGGGCATACGCAGATCAAGTTCGTACGTATCGAATTAGTTGAACATAAACCCCAAATGCAGGAGATAATGGAATGTTGCTACAAAAATATGGAAAATTGACGACCAAGAAGCTGATTTTATCCCGTTTGCCATAAAGCTGAGCTGTTGGTTTAATTTGGCATTAATATCTATGTTCAATAAAGTATCTAAGTACGTAGCAGATGTGGAAGACTCTATGGTGTCTTTTATTTCGAGTTCACTGCGACGAATCGACATGTGATTGAAAATAATCATTATGTCATTGATATACCCAACTAACACCCAAGCCAAAATGCAGTGGAATAATTCTTCGATTGTCCCCCTTCAGAGTATTTGCTTAAATCAATATAGCTTTTATATCAACGATACTGGTACCTGTGTCGAAGCAAAACCGCCATTAGCATTTCTCTGCTTAAGAATCCACTTAAGAATTTTCTGTGCCTGAACATATTGTTGACTCTTTGTGTAGTAAAGCATCGTGTAAGCCGATGTTTCAATATCTACCGGTGTTGCACGAGTGTTTGGACTATTCCACAGAAAATTGGGAGATTTTCCAGATGATTCCCATGGTAGGTAAATGTCGACAACTGTAATGTTTGACAAAGTGATTTAATATTATGTCGCCTCACATACATATCATGTTTTAGTATGAAACAGATTTACTTCAGCAACCAAAAAGGATAATTCCCAAACAATAAAAAAAAAACCTGAAGTAAATCTGTTTCAAGAAAAAAACCTGGGCTACTTTCTATAAAAGATATAATTGTAGCTTGTCGATATGTGAAAAAAAATATGGATTTACATTTTTGTTTTGAAATTCACATACTATATACATGTGTGTATGAGCTTACCTTGACAATTTTCAACACCAAGTGACAACTGCACCTGCTGCAACGCATTGTAATCGGACACTCTAAATACATGGTTTATGTCTGTTGCAATATTTTCCAATTCTTGTTCACCAATCCCATATCCAACTCCAATAGAATATGTAGTTACTCCGGATACTCGTAGCGCCTCGGCAGCTACCTTAGTCGCACTTGGATCATTTGATTGACCGTCAGTGATTACGATAACAATCTTGGTAGAGTTTGTTCTGGCTCCTTTTGAGGAAATGAAGCTGTTGTGTTCCACATATCGAAGGGCCGCTGCTGTATCTGTACCACCAGCATAGTAAGGAACCCTTGAAACAGCATCTCCAATGACCGCAGCACTTCTATACGCGTTCAAGGGGAATGCTTCGTAAACGGATGAACTGAAGGTGACAACAGACATTTGTGTTTCTCCATTGTCAAAAGCAAATGAGCTGGACATGTCACGAACGAAGGTCAGTATTCTCTGAAAGTTGCCTGAACCGATGCTTCCACTCGAGTCCAGAACAAACACGATGTCCGCAGCCGAATCTGTGCAAGCTTCATGAAAAGAAAAGAATGAGCATAACTAGTGTTTTTCTTTATAACACGAAAACAAAAGGTGTTTCATTATAACAAGGTTAAAAAACAAATGAAAGAAAAAAATAATGATTTATCCAAAACAGCTTATATATATATATATATTATAATATTTATATTATATATATATAATTATAATATTAATATATATATATATATATAATATATATAAAAATATATGTATATGCTATATATCAAAATATAATTATAGATCAAGGGAAATCAAAACAACGAGTATTTAATTTATGTCAATAACGAAAAACAATTTTGTTGCTGAGAGATGGGCCATAAAACCTGAAGATGCTTGGTCATCAACATTATTAGCATGGCTTTGGTGTTCATGAGAAGAATATTTTCTAAATATTTTTATTTATGTATCAAGTATCCCCCGTTTTAATTTTATACCAACTCCACAGCCCATAAATTAAAAAAACACCCAACAAAATAAGTAGATAACTTAAAACAAACAAAAGCCAGGGAAACTTGAATTAACAAAACTTTAAGGTTATTTGATTTGGGTCACCTTGCTACTCTTGAATATAAATTGGCGAAAAACTGTTTTTGTATGGTCTCATGTACCCCTATCCTTTTCCGATGGCCGAAAATTTAGTCAAATACGAATTAAGGTAGTCCACTACACTAAAGATTGTACTCTTTATAACACAACGTCAAAAGATGGCGATTTAAATAGTTTATGAAATAGCTTGTTTCGATCATTTTGATTGTATAACTTCATAGCTCAGTAGGTAAGGCATCGGTGTGGAAAACCGCAGGTCCTGAGTTCGAATCCGCCAGGGACTTTTGTTCATATTTACTGCGAGAAATTTTTGAAAATCATGTTTTTTTTTGTATTCAAATATCATATTTTCCACCTTTTTCACACGTTTAATTATTACATATCATCATATCTTTCATAATTAAATCACATCGTGCTGTTTTGAGAAACTTTTCTCAGATGTAGTGGGCCACCTTAATACTACATTGGTATGCTTGCATTTTGATACAAGAGGTCCATAGGCTACATCAATCATCCGAGTCACTTTGGCATTGTTTTTGCAGTTTTCGTACTCTAATATTTTTTTAATTTTATAATCGCAAGAAAATTTCAAACCAATATCCTAACCCAGCCGCAAACGTTACGGTGCAACCTTACACGCAGTCAATAGTCATGGTATGAAAACGTCTTGTCAAAAAGATTACACTTTTTTTTACTCTAGAAGTACATTGCAAATTTCAATTATTTATTTGAATGTAAAGTATACACAGGGACGCAAGCCAAAATGTCATACGAAAATCTCAATTGAGCTTATAACTCCAGTGAGCTGATGGTATGGTGTACAACAGATAAAGTCAAATAATGTTAAGGTGCTGAAACTTAAACTTAGAAACTTAATATCCATGATGTTGAAGAGGTGGCAATGCCAAACATTTAGTAATCGTATGTGTCAGGACTTACATTATGGATTTCATTTTGTTTTAAGCGTGACATAAATAGTTAATGAATTGGTGGAATATTAATACTGTTTGATGTTACAAGGAATACTTTACGTTAGCCTACTAATCAAAAACAAAATGCGTATGGTACATCATTACAGGGAAATTCAACACAGGTGTCAATAAATAACGCATATCATGATATATACTCAATAAATGGGTACTTACAAGGCTTTGGAGTCGTCGTTGTAATTGGTCCTGATGCTGAAAATACAGTTAAGAATTTATACAGATTACAACCATAATAAAAAAGTGTTATTATTGGCCGCTGGAGCAGCTTTTCTGTTGGTGATTGTGTTAAAAAGTGCGCAGGGGGAAAAGTGTGGTTGTCTTCTTTATTATTATTATTATTATTACTTTATTCATTTATAAACGCAAAATACATTATTAGTTTCTATGCGCTTTTCGAATGAGTTATATTTTTACTTTTAAACACCGATAATGAAAAACATATTTATCAAAAATAGTGAATCAGTCCCTTTAACAGTTGCTATGTTACATTGACCCAATGGCAATGGCAAGCTAAATCGTTATAACAACCATAGAATTTGCGAAATGCGAACTTCAAACATGACTCTGGGAACCTCTGCAGCAATAATTTGTTTGTAACTAGATTAAAAACAAAACGATCATACGCAAAGCAAGGTCTTGTGTATTGAATAAGTTTAGATACGCACATTATATAAGGTGATGTTGGAATATTGCTATATACCTAAATATGGGAAGTTGACGATTGAGAAGCTGAAATTGTCCTGTTTGTCATAAAGTTAAATTGTTAGTTTGCCATTAATGTCATGCTCAATAAAAAAAAATATTCAAATACGAATCATATATGAATGACTTCGTGGTATCCCTTATTTCTAGTTCACTAGAATATATCTAATCAACATATGAATGAAAATTATCATTGTTAATATATAAAACGTCATCGATGTGTCGAAATGTCGATTAAAGGCCACCGGTAGAATTTCTTTCTTCTTATGTAGAAGCCTTTGAATAAATTTTGCATAAGATTTTGTAAATAATATGTTACCAGTTCTCTTTTGAACAAATGCCCACGACTGCTTATTAATTCTGAAGTGATAACTAAACAGTGTATAATATAGATTGAAATAAGTCACACTTACAAGGTTTAGGTTCTAGTTTCTTGATCACTTCAGCTGCCTTGGGACTTCCAGTAAGTTGTAAAGCATAACAGACGATGGCTATATCATAAGGATCGCGTAAATAGTCTGCACGCTGTTCTAAATATCCTCTAGCTTTGTGCAACACACCATCCAACTGTGTATTCTGAGAGGAAATATGTATCAAATTGTATTAAATTATGATATCATATGAAGATTGTCAGAAACAACAACTTTCATCATTAAAAAACCCCAAATGCTAATCAAGAGGTGAAAATAATGAATAGTGACCAGTCAAACAAGGGGCCCAATACGGATTTCCATTCACTACCTGGATGACTCTGTATACGTCCAAACTGACTGTGTAACTAATAATAATATATATATATAGTATATATTATATATTATAATATATATATAATATTTATATATATATATATATATTATATATATATATATATATATCCGACGCATTAAAGATATGTAGAACAGCTAACATTTATATGGATTTCTTCTATTCTTAAACTCTTATTTTATTTGTGAATGTGAGCTGTACAGTTGTACTCACGCTGACGATATCTTTAGTCTCAGCCAATGCAATAGTGACAAAAGCAGTTAAAGATATTTGCTTGTGAGATCCACCCTGAAAGACAATATAAAGAGAAAATGTAAGCTTGCGAGTACCCATGCAAAAAGGAACTTGAATTACTTGATTTTCAATAGTGTTTGAGACTATCTTAATATCAGTATTGTAATGAAAAGTCATTAAATTTCTTCGAAAATATGAGCTGCCATAATATATCAATTCATTCTGTTACTAAATGTGATTTGAATAATTAAGATTTAGATTTTTGACACATCCATGTTAATGTACATATGTATTTATAGTTTCAATAATTTTAATTTTGGTATCTTTATGTATTGCATATACAGTGGGCCCTCGTTTATCCGGACGCCATTAATCCGGACGCTTCACCTTCCGGACGATTTTTCTTGGGAACGGAATTATTACACGTTGATTTGTATCATTAATCCGGAAATTCGCGTTCCGGATCCGGACGGTCGTTTTTTACTACAAAGCGCTAAAATGCATTGTAAAATGTACCGTTAATCCGGACGATTTTTTTTTCTCTTCAAAGGTCTGCTTCGGACGATTTAGCAAGACGTAAATTGCAAAGAAAACATATAAGCCTTTCAGTCGAGGCCCTGTAATTAAAGCGGATAATTTACCTGTACAATATGATCGCTAGCTGTCTCTAGGTGTTAAGTGAGACGCGTCGGTTTTACTGCACGTGCCGTTCGAGGAATATGCACATCGTTTCAATTGAATTTGAAAATAAATCTGTACCAAATTTACCATCGTGTTGATGTGATATATTTTATTGAACTGTTCAGTCGATAATCCGACCTTTAAAAAAAAAGGTACGTGCTACGAAAGCTACGACTCGTGTTTTATTTTACGTTTATCAAACAATTGTGCATAATGCAGTAAAAAACTTCCAAACACGGAAGAGAGAGAGGAGAGAGAGAGAGAGAGAGAGAGAGAGAGAAGAGAGAGAGACGAGAGAGAAGAGAGAGAGAGGAGAGAGAGAGAGAAGACATTTACCCGGAGAGAGGATCCTGTTTATGGACGTACAGCATAGTGTTTGAAATTAACGGTAGACCGATAGACCGAGTGTCTATCCAAATGTCACATCATATAACCAATCATAATTGAGATAGACCGATATTCTATCAATTCAAGATTAAATAATTAACAACAACATAAAGAAAAACAAAACAACAAACAAAGAATAAAAACACAAACAAACATAGATAGAGAGAGAACATTTTTACCAACGGAAGGGATTGTTTCTTTTGTGTTGTGAGGGAGAGAGAAAGAAACATTCTACGCGAGAGAGAGAGAGAGAGAGACGAGAGAGAGAGAGAGAGAGAGAGAGAGATGAGAGAGAGAAAGAGAGAGAGAGGAGCGCGAGCTGGTGGAATCCTTTTTTGTGACACACTTGACTTCTTTTTTTGTTTGTCTTTTTGTTGTCACCGGTACGCCCTTCAGCCGGCGGGGCTGCTTATTTCTCTTTCATCACGGGTGCACATGCATCTTTTCCGTCCCTGTAGTCTCGTGTTTGTTGTTTGGTCTAGCTGGCGTTTTCCATTTCGCTCCTCTTTGCTGCTTTCTTCTTGATCTTGCTTTTTCCTTTTCCAGTGGGGCATAGCAAATGGCATTCCTTATTCTGTTGATCGAACTACGGATGGTGACGGGGAACAGCGGAGTCTTGTTCATTCCGGAGCCCGCTTAGCTTCCTGGTCTTGTGTGACCATAAAAGATGGAGAGTGCCCAGGAGGCAGCATGATAGCCCTCCATGCAGCTGCACAATGAAGTCTCTATCGGGTATTGTTAGAGCTTTATGAAAAAGAAGATTGTACTACTTAGAAGTTTTATAGCTATTATATCTTAAGTACAGTCTACTTGTATTTGGTCTCACGATAGGGGGGATTCATGGGCCTCTCCTTCCCGCTATATAAATCCGCACCTGTATTTAGGACATATACGGTTGTACGAGGGTTACTGCATGATACTGCGTGTGTCTTTTAACTATTCTTTACGTTAACAATGTTATATGTTTGCTAATATATCACATGTCTAAGTTTTAATACTGGTGCTTTATTGATTATTAATCTTTATTATCACTGTAGCTTTCTTTACCAACGGCTTTTATTTATGTTTTTCAATTATGCACGCTGCAACTCGCCTTATAAGGTTGTTTCACTTTATACGTCTGTAAGAATAAATTCGCACACGACCCTATGAATTTGTATCTGCACCACGTGGGGCTTTTTCTTTTTTTCTTTCGGTGGTATCGTTTCGTTATGTGATATGATATTCCTAGTAGCATGCTACTCCGCACCCTCTGGCCCTTATTTCTAATAGAATCTCCTGCCATACGTTTGTCTCAGCGGCCCATGTCAATGCTGCAGTCTCTGGCCTCTCTTGTGTTGGGGTGTGGCAGGTCCAGCAGGATATTCACTATCTGTCGGCCGGCGCGATCTGCCAGTGTAACACTTGCGTTCGGGACGGAGGTGTATGGGCGGTGTGTAGGGTCGGGATATCTCTGACTTACTCGCTATGTTTAGCTATTCTCTTCTACCTTTATGTGCTTCTGTCCGTGGTCCATTTTAAAGTAACATTGCATATTATTTGCATTAATTGACATGTCTCGGAGGCCTTGATCATGTAGCAGACAATTTTCAGCTTATTTTTTGGGGCTGTTTGTCTGACCAGGCGCGGGGGCGTGAGATGGCGCATTCTACGGGGGGGGCTGTTGAAATGGGCGGGGAAGGGGACAACAGTAAGGTCCGATAATGGGTAGAGAAGCAAATCATCTAGATGCCGTTTAGCGTCTTTGCGTCTGTAACATTATCATTGGGCGTAGTGGGAGGTCTGGATATGTCGTTAAGCCCTCTCGGTCCGGGTGCTTGTGGCTTGGGGTCAACATAAGACCGTCAACCTTAATTACGCAACCTCTCCTGAGATTCGCTCGTGTCATACCCTTAATCTCTAGCTGTATATACGACTCTGTGTCTTCGCTAGCCACTTGACATTTACATCAGGCTGCGTTTTACCATCCATGTCGCTTCTTCTATTGTAGGAGAAACTTGTCTCTGTCCTTCAAACTTATCGAAACAACTCCATAACATAGATAAAAGCCTTAGCTTGGAGTCTAGATACTACCGATTTAAGAATTATGGTTTTTTCAGCATGATACGATTCGCGAGGAACTTTCTGTGTCGGTAAGCCGCCGTTCTACTTTTCGCCCGACCGAGTCATGCGATGGTAGCGGGACGCCGTACCCAGTCCATTAGGGTCATTAACTGGCCTCTACAGTTACTTCAGAGCAGCCGATCCGGCTGCGCTCCGACAAGCGGGGCGTGCCCAGCAAGCAGTCATGGGTGAGAAACCATCTGTCTCTTCAATTTAACCTTAGAGAGCACAGCAATCGCTTGTTCATGGACCGTTTCAAAGTGAACCTTGGAGCGTTCCATCACGTAGAGCTTTGGTTCTTTCATGTACGTTTTTAATACTCTTTAGATGCAGACGTGGGGGGTAAGACCGGTCCGATGACTGAGCGCGCAGAGGTCACGGTAGCTACCCTCCTGTGTCGGCTAGTAGTGGTCGGAACGTCGACCCGCGTCATACTTAGAACAGCCTCTATAGCTGTTCTACTCTTCTTAGAGCTCTGCTCCGGTCTAAGAATTAAGACGCAGCTCTGTGTATATATATTTACCTCGCTTGTGGAAACTGCCCGTTCATTTTTAAAAATTTGCTGACGCTGAGTGCGTCATTGCTTGAGTACTGTCTTTCACGGTCTTTTGTCCACCATCTCTGTATGCTGCTGGCATTTTTTTTGGTTCACGTAACAAGTCACCTTATCAAGTTGTGTATTCTACATAAACCCATGGTATACGTTGAGGGCGTGAAATGAGTGATCAATATTCCGAACAGTGATTAAGAAAGTCAATGTTTTGTTGGTTGCGAGTGGCATTGACATGTAACTTCCTTGTGTTGTTCTATGATCCGCACTGGTTAATTGCACATGTTTTATAGCATCGCATATTCTGTAATAACCTCCCTATGTATTTCATCGCGATTCTGTTTTTGCGTCGGGGTATTTTATTTATTGTCCTTAAGGAAATTAGCGACAAAAAAGATATTATTATAAGATCGGTATTCTGAAGCGAGACTAGACGCAGTCCAGTGGACCTGTGGTTTCTCAGTTGAACTTAGAGCAGTTCGGGACTGTTCTAATCCTGTGAATCGCTTTGGGCATGTCGTTCGGTATCCTGTCGTCGTACATACGGGCCTGAAACCTTGGGAGGTCAAGTTTCGGTTGTCGTTGAGTCTCTTGTCAGTTTCTATAATGTGCACCTTTAGAGTACATTGCTCGTGTTGACTTTCGATTCCGTGGACTGGTTGGGGTTTCTAAAGCGTAAGCTTCAGGAGGCAGAGAGTTGTCGGACGCAGGTCCGTCGGCATCCTGTTCTAAGTTCTGTAACTCATTATGGAGCAGTTCACCATCGTTGCAGCTCTAGAGCAGTCAGACAGAGACTGTTTCATAAGGGGGTTAACTTGGAGTACCAGTCATGAACTTGTGAGCGCTCTGAGCAGTTTCAGCAAGCTACTGCTTTCTAAGTCTATCTCTTAGAGCAGCTTCATTAGATGCTTTACGTACGCTATTTATAGAGGGTTAGACTGGTCGATCTGTATTTCCTTCTAGAGTAACTCCTTTGGC
>CAJDSM010032667.1:6488-17555 GCA_903981925.1 Ostrea lurida
CTGTTTAATTTACTATTTATAAATCAATCAAATAAACATATTGGTTACTTCTATGAAGATCAAAAATATGCGATTCAGTTATCCGGACGCTTCATTTATCCGGACGATTTTGCTGGGAACCAAAGTGTCCGGATTAACGAGGCTCCACTGTATATACGATTTTGTCATGGATGTACTATTGCTGTTAAAATCTTCACAAGTTTATTACGTTTATTTCAACGACTGGGAATTAAGAAAGGAGAGAAGTTTAAATGTAAAAAGAAGAAACTGTAATAGTTAGACGGTTCATGGCGTTATTACTTAATAAATTATGTTGCCATACAGCAATACGTCCTTTCCCTAATATAATTTCCTAAATGAAATTCATTTTTTAGCTATAACCAATCAGAAACTCCGCTAACAAAGGGCTGAAGAAATGTACATGTACAGAGTAATCAATGTCCAGTGGTTTCTTGTAATGATGCTAATGAGACTATGCTCAAAGAAAATTGAATTAGATTTAGGCTCTGCATCATAAAACTCTAAAACTAAAATTATCTATTTGTGATTAAATGCAGTCTTGTAACAAATAAATTCATTTGGAGTTGGCTGGTTCTAATAATCATAATGCAATATAAAGTCATTTAAAACACTATTGCATTATCCTGGATCCGATAATCATATATCCTTCTTTGCTCCAGAAAGCAGTTATTCTCATATGACTACATAATGGATATCAAACTATCAAAATCCATCATTTAAATTTTATACAATATTTTACTTAATATTGACTCTAATGGCAGACTGACAACTACATTATATGATAAACGTGATGACTTTGACTTTGCAATTGTCAACTTTCCTTTTTTGTGTAGTAATGTACCACTATCACCTGCTTATGGTGTGTATGTTTCTCAGTTGATTCGATACGCAAGGGCATGCCATGCGTATGATGATTTTTTAAAGCGAGGCCAACTACTAACCAAAAAGTTGGTGTTGCAGGGTTATAACGATTCTCGTTTAAAGTCATCATTTCGCAAATTCTACGGTCGCTATAATGACCTTGTTTGCGATTACAAAGTATCACTAAGTCATATGTTGACTGATTTGTTTCATACCATTTGTTAGACTGTCATTTTCATACGAGATTTGACGACGGGTAACCCCGTTTACTTTGTTTCGACTACAGGCTCACGGCGGGGGTGACCGGTCAGCAGAGGATGCTTACTCCTCCATGGCACCTGATCCTGCCTTCGCTTTCGTCGAAGGTCCGTGTTGCCCTACACTCGATTTTGTATGTGTTTTTTGGACTATGATTACGTTTCATACTTTGTTACTTCGCCATTTTATACAATATATTGATGAACTCTAACGCTTTCTCTGTGATTGTGTCCATAAGAATTTAGTACGAAGACAAACTCAACTGTGGGTACCTAATGATGTCATTATCGTTTACCGTTACATAGCATTTTTGAATAAAGGGTTTAAACCGCTATCTTTGACAGTAGGCTACGAGCACTAGGCAATATTATACACTTTTATTCTTAACAACCGCATTGTAAGAACTTTGATATTAACCTGAAGAGACATGGAGTTAACTCCCTGATAATCCGTGAAGAATCCATTCCTATAGTCCTGGCGTTGAATAAGCCACCGCTGTGCTTTCTCCAAAACTTCGCTGCTGATGTCAACGTACGCCGTCGCGTGAGCAAATGATTTCAAAACAAAAGCTGTCAACCTACAACATAGAGGCAAAGTGTCACGGGGATTTAATTCTTCTATTATCGGCCGCAGGAGCGGTCGATCTATTTGTGGTTGTGTCAGAAACATCGCATGGGGAAAAGGGAAGTCTTTGTTTTGGTGTTTCGATTAAGTGATTACATGTATTTGTCCAAAATATGTGTAGAAGTTCTGAATAAATATATAAATAAAAGTATTAATAACTGTAATCATTGCGTTTCATCCTTCTTCATTATTCAATGAATATTATGAATTACATGTAACGATTTTATACCGAGTACTCATACAATGGCAGTGTGTAAAATACAGAAGCAATTCGTCATGGGATTTCCAGAAATTAATTAGATGAATAAATAGATAAAACAAGCATTCTGAGAGTATTGCACAGCAATACATAGTCTCCTACCGGTTACACAATATATTGGACCGCAACAATATTCTAATTTCATTATGTAGACTATATCATATACTTATGGTATAAGGGAGTATTGGTGAGCCAGGACAGGACAAGGGCTATAAGTTAGTGAAAAATGAATAGATCAAATCCAAATTCGATCTTAATATGTAACTTGGTATGGCAAAGGAATGTACCAAATATCAAATGAATATCTGCAAACAGTGAGAAAAAAGTGCGGAAAACTGATAAATTATGAATTTTTTTTAAGTCCAAGGGTCATAACTCAGTAATAAATGAATGGATCAAAACCAAACTTGAACTTGATCTGTACATAACTTGGTACGATAAAGCAATGTACCAAATATCATATGAATATCTGCAAACAGTGAGAAAAAAGTACGGAAAACTGATAATTTATGAAAATTTCTAAGTCCAAGGGCCATACTTCAGTGAAAAATGAATGGATTAAAACCGAACTCGAACTTAATCTGTAACTTGGTATGGCAAAGTAATGTGCCAAATATCAAATGAATATCAGCAAACAGTGAGAAAAAAAGAGCGGAAAACTGATAAATTATGAAACTGTCTTAACCCAAGGGCCATAACTCAGTGAAAAATGAATGGATTAAAACCGAACTCGAACTTGATCTGTAACTTGGTATGGCAAAGTAAATGTGCCAAATATCAAATGAATATCTGCAAACAGTGAGAAAAAAAGTGAGGAAAACTGATAATTTATGAAAATTTCTAGGTCCAAGGGCCATAAGCGCAATGAAAAATGAATGGATTAAAACCAAACTCGAACTTAATCTGTAACTTGGTATGGCAAAACGTGTACCAAATATCAAATGAATATCTGCAAGAAGTGAGAAAAAAAGTGCGGAAAACTGATAATTTGTGAAATTTTCTATATCCAAGGGCCATAGCTCAGTGAAAAATGAATGGATCAAAACCAAACTCGAACTTGATCTGTAACTTGGTATGGCAATGCAATGTGCCAAATATCAAATGAATATCTGCAAGCAGAAAGAAAAAAAAGTGCGGAAAACCAATGGGGACAGACAGACAGACAGACACAAAAGAAGAAAGCTATAGTCCCCTCCGGTTACAATCCGGTAGGGGACTAATAACAAGTTATTTTGCTAAGGCTTCCAATAGTTTATTTTATGCATATTTTGATTGACACTCCAACCGAAAATCTGATTTGCAGTCAATGTAGCAAGTCCAGCAAATGATATCGAAATTGTCATGTGACACGGATCTGGGGTATGCCTACCTTTTATGCACCGTTTGGACATTCAAAATGAAAAAAATAATTTTATAATTATATCTGCTCCATTTGCATATCATCATGATGGTACTTTTAACATTTTAGAAATCAATTCAGCTTCTCCACTACAATTTGTCTTATGCATGGAATTTCAATGTGGAAAGACGTGGAAAAAATGTAGGGGCCGGGCAAGGGCATGTTTCTATTGAAATAGCTTACATTTTAGCGACCGATTTTATGCTTTGCATCACATTTACCGATAGTTATTCATGCCATGAAATGAAATCTCTACACTGCACACAAAGGAGCTAATAATCTTTAAGCAATTAGAGTTATCTGCCCCTTAGATCTAAATTGAAATATACAGAATATCGTGGGTATTACCAAATTCTAATCAGTTCAAGTATTTGTAACATGTCAGTAGGTAAAGATAAGTGCACTGAATCTTTTATCTGCATGTTTTGTTTTCATTTAAGTGAGCAATGGTGATTTCTTTTCATTCAATACTTCAATATCTTTGAACAATTTTTCCTTGGGGTAAATGATCCGTACCATATATTAAAAAACTACTTAGAATAAACTTAATAATTAACACCTTAACATGTAATTTAAATTTTCTCAGTGTCTAAAAAAATTTCCAGGGTCCTTAAGCATCTATTACTGCATGATTACTGATACAGTACAACAGACAAAAGCGAAAAATAGTTTGTTATAACCAGAGTTCGTTGTATTAATCAAAATTAAAAGTATTCCATGTTTGTCCTAGTCTACATTTTGTTTTCTTTATGGGATTCATAAGATTGATCATTTCTCATTTTCCTCTCTATAGGGGACTAAATATCACCTAGCAATAAGTGTGGATTTGTTATACATGAAACGTATTTCACTATATATAGAAGGCCACACAACATATTGCTTTGATAAAAAGACTTGGAGATAGAAATCATGTCTTGATGATTACATGTATATTCATGATTTTCTATAGTGCATATAATTACACATATTTCAACCGAATATATTCATGCTGGATAAGGTAATGGTTCCTAGTTTTACAGTTACGAATTTTACAATACTACTGTATTGCTAGATTTCATGAAGGCTTCGTGTTGTTACTTCTTTTGCTAATCCCATGGGGATTTTTGTTATCATAGGTCCTCAATACAAATTGCTTGTCGTGAGAGTCAAAGAAATGATGTGTTCCGTCTGATGAGACCGTTTCAAACAAAGACCCCATATCACAGCAGTCATGACACGATAGGTTTCTTTCCTGCTTAAAAGGCCGTATACGCAGACCATAGACTTCAATTTTGCAGCCCTTCACCGACAATAGTTGTATCCATCTGAGTGAAAAACTCTTAAGCGGAACGTGCAACAATATACAACCAGCCAACCTTTCTTGCTATGATGTTTTTTGTTTTCAATGAATATCTATACATGTATATCGAAGAACAACTTATTATCCCTGGGTTCAATGTCTTCATTGGAATAGGTTATTACGTGGTATTGTAATATACTTGACAGAAAATGAAATAATTTCCAATGTTTCGTTTGCATTTTCTTGATAATAGCACATTTTACACAATTTTATAAGTCACCTGACAAGAATAACATATTTTCCATTGAACATCAAGTTTTAAAACAAACCATGTACTGCCAGAGTAGTCTGCTTTTCCCCAAACACTAAACGAACCGTCTGTATGCTGAAACTTGAGCTCTCTTTGATAACCTGTAGTTCCAAAAAGATGTGTCTAAATCAACTCAATATTTAAATTGTTCTTTTCCATACAATTCTTCAAAATTACTGATCCACATTTTTCTTTTTCAAGTAAATTTCGTATTTAGAATTTTTTTAACGGCAGTAGTGATGCTTAGCCCCCTCGTGTTTCATTATCTATATTTTAAAACTTGCCTACAACTTTCTTGCATATTCTATACAGCATAAGGTTAAGACTTCAGCAAAGAGAGGAAAGAGATTCCGATGACGAAATTCTTGTAGAATTACCTTTCTCCATGAATGTGAGAGCTCTATCTTTGATCTGATCTGTAAGTTGTCCAGTCTTGTGGAGATAATTGTAAATAGACACATCAGGGGCAAAACCGATCATCGTCTGTTCCCCACACCCTGTGGGTAATGTCAGCAGTTTGTCCAGACCAGAGACAGATGGTCCCATGAAGTCTCCTATAAAAGAATTGAAAAACATGGGGCGGATATAATAACAGTTCATCATGAAAGATTAATCACGACTCTGTTTCCTAAATGTATTTCTAAAGTTGATATGACATTTCTTGGCGGTACTTGAAAAAGTATTAATTACAATTTGAGATTGTTCGCAAATCTAATAACTGTTTGAAAAGTGACAAACCTACGATTGGCTACGAACATTGCAACATTAGAGAATGTGGATAACACATAATGATGCATTGGAATTTGTTTTCCACATGTTTTGGAAAATAAAAATGAAAACAACTACTAATCATAACCTTTGCGAGACCCTGATTTAAAGGCAAAGATAACGAACAGTGATCAATCTGGTAAGTCCTAAATAGAATACAAAAACAAGAGTTGGGCAATCACGAACCCCTGGACACACCAGAGGTGGGATCAAATGCCTAGGAGGAGTAAGCATCCCCTGTTGACCGGTCACACCCACCGTGAGCCAATAGTCTTGATCAGGTAAACGGAACAATCCGATCTACAGATTGACAGCTCTATGTCTTAACGATATTCTACAGCCCATTTTTCACATCTTAATCATAAGCGTTTAAAATCATATCAATGATGCAATTTGAGTGCATCGATTTGATCTCAATTTTACTTTGAGAATCATTCGGAATTGAAAGGCATCTTGAATGATGAGTATTTCCATCATGTAAATTCAATTGCAAGAGTGTTATGTTTTTATTTGTATTGACAATCATTTAAATAATTTTTTTTTATGCTCCCGTAAGTAAAGAAGCTTCAAATTACTACCTCCTCCCCTTAATGTACAACATGGTATGGAAGTAAAAGAACGAGCATACACATCTATATTATGAAAAAGTCATAAAACACTTCTCTTTGATTTACTGTAAATTGTAGGAAAATGTAAGATTTCCTGGACAATGTTAGCATCATTAAATAATATAAATATTATAAAAAGTGTCAAATTTATTTAATGAGACATATAGTAGGAAAAGTGTTTACAGTTATCTTACATCCCCGTCCCTCTTAAAACCATTATAACTTGTAAAAAAATATATTCCCCTGTCCTTAAATATAAATTGGCGAAGTAAACAATGTGTCAAACGCAATCATAGTCCCAAAAACATACACACAAAGTCGAGTGTAGGGCAACACGGACCTCCGACAAAAGCGAAGGCAGGATCAGGTGTCATGGAGGAGTAAGCATCCACTATAACTTTAGAAAAAATAACTTGCTGACAATAGGCACACCTACAAATGGCGATGAAGCATTGTAAAGAGTTCCAAGATTATCTGGTAAGTCATATAGAAGGAGATTTGTTAATAATCTATTTTACATCATCCATCCCTCTCAGATCTACTTAAGTTTTAAATATTGTGCAAAGTTTCATGTCTATCCGATAGGTCATATAGGATGAAAAACGGTCATAAGAGTTTGTGACAAAAAGATGAACAGACTGACAGAAAGTACAAAAACATGTCTCCCCATGAAAGTGGGAAGTCATATATACCCCCAGGTCGTCCGTTTGAATACTCACCTTTTCCCATCCCTGTTTATAATTAAACGACAACTTTTCCATGTGCATATTGACCAATCAGTGTTTTACATGTATAAATATTATGCACATAACTTATCCAATATTCTCGCAAGCCCCACAGATGATTTGACCACGTCTAGTTTATCCAACAAGACAGGTGTGATAGGAAGAAATACCATTGTAGCGCACCAGACCAGGTTTTGAACCTGGGCTCCGATTATTGCTGATAATTATTCATGAATTTGTGACACTGTCTTTTGTCCGTTATTCTGTCATTTTGAAAAGAAACTTCTTTATACCTATTGCTAAAACTTCCACTCTCTCTGATCCTTGTACCAGTGAACTTGGAAACTCAATCGGGACGCTGTAGATTTGTGAGCTTTTGTTGGTCATGTCAATGATTAAAGGAACATTGTATTCCTTCGGAACTCCTTCAGCCTAGCATAAAAGTAAAGAAAAAATATTCACAAATACTTGTTAACATAGTTTATGGAAACCGACATTTTTAAAATATTGTTATTGAAATCTACATGTATACAAAAATCTCCATGACATTATGACAACAGGTTGAATAGTACAGAGAAAAAGTGTAACTGCGTTCATACGTATTATACAACGTTACATGTTACCTCTACTTTCAGTTTCCTTATCACTGCATCTGCGGCGATGATGGATTGAGCCTTAACTGATATATCGATATCACCAATGATACTGGGAATAATCGGGAAAAATACCGATTCTGACTGGCCTGAGGGCACCTGTAAACGATGATTGATGTTTTCAATGTGTGTAAATATATCTGATTGTTTTAGTGTAAATGGTAGCTACTATAACGCTGTTTCAATCACCAGTACAATACATGTACTTGCTTTCGATTTCACGTTTCGGTATAACGCTACCTATATGCTGACTTTCTGTCTATTGACGCCCTATGAAATTCCTCGATCAGTGATGGAGTGTATGTTCCATAACCAGAGGGTCGTGAGTTCGAGTCCCGCGTTTGCTATGGCTGCGTCAAACGTAAGACGTAAAAAAGGTGGTGCTTGTTCCTTAATCAAACGCTTGGCACTTCAAAGTGCAAATCTCCGGACTTTCAAACATGACCTTTACAAATAGTTACGTGTCTTGTCAGACATGGACGCGCGAAAACCCCGACTACTAAGGCTGAAAGTGCTGGGATGTGTGGTATTTTAAAACGACTAATGACATGAACAAATGATCTTCGGACCGTAAACAAACAAAAGCAATGCAATGAAAAGGACAGAACATGTGTTACTGATGTTTATAGAGAGATAGCTTGATAAATTATCAGATAGATAGAAGATATCTAATCCATCTGTACAGTGGGTGGACTCAACAAAACACTATCTTCGCATAAAAATTACATTATTTCGTAGTATTTTCTCTGTTTTATCGAATCAGTGATGGATTGCCCGTTTAGAACTACTTATAAAAAGCATTATATCTTGGATTGCGAAAATAAAGCTATATCTAAGTAAATGTAAATTCCAGTATTTAATGAACATATAACTAAACCATAATAATAATTCGTGATTTAATAATGCATGTATTGTATTAAATAACAGCGTGTATAATACAACATGATATTTTGGATACAAAAAGGCGAAGTTAACATTGTTAACATTAGATATCAATCTATCGGTATGAATAAAATTACTAAACCACAAAATTTCTTTTTTCCGCTAGTGTAGTTCGAATTGTAAGTACATATAAAGGGTATGTACCACACGAATAAGATGTAAGATGTTTAGCACATTGAACTGTATGTATAAGTTAAAATGTACACTTATACTAGTACTCTGTCTTATTTTTATACTCGTGAAAGGATGCTTTAAATAAGCTACGCAATCGACATAATTAAATCAAAGTGTGATTCTAGGTTTAACGGATAGCATATATCTACAAACGATTAAGACTTCAGGTATGTCTTAGCAAGAGCTTGTACACGTACACGAATACGTACAAACACATGTGAGTTTGCTAAACCACTCGTATGCACATTAAATCTCATTACCTGGATATTTGTTGTCTTTGTGATGGATTCATGATGTGTATATCCCAAATTATCAACTACAATGTTTTCAAAGTCGGAATTCTGATCAAGTGTCACTAATACCTAAAATAGAAAAAGGGGAAAAGGGGAAGTTAATGAACGGTGATTAATTGATAAATACTACAAGAATACATGAGAATACACAAGTAGAGTAAAGGCAAACCTCTTGACACAATGAATGTGAGATGGAGTGTCTAAGAGAAATAAGTGTCCCCTGTTGATCGGTTACACCTGCTTGAGCCCTACTTCTTGATTAGGTAAACTGATTAATCTGTATACATATTAAATTGTCATTCTCGATATATATAATTACTTTGTGGACAAGAATTCATATAGAGATGCTTACCGTAAGATTTTCTGTCATGTAGTTAAAGATGTTTATTTGTAATACTACTTCCTCGCCATGGATGACAGAAAATGGCAGATTGATGTTGATGAAGAAAGGTCTAAAAACATTCAACTGCAAAAAATGAAACGCCAATAGAATAACGAGATAAATAGGAAATTTGCATTTGAATCAAGGAGTTCTTTGCCATGTGATGACATCCACTTTTACATTTGTAAATGCATACGTCAGACAGGTAGCTCAATGGTAAAACGATTTTGTGACGTAATTTGAGTCGTGATTTGAGTCCCACCCGCTTCAAACCTAAGAAGTTATAATAAGTAGTAATTGGTATTTCACCAAACCCTTGATATACGTAAATATCTAAAAGTGAAAACCATTAGTCTTTTATGTTAATCTTATACGGTACGAACTTTGATGCATCAGATGCGCATTTTGACAAACCATATCTCTTCAGTGATACTCATACCGAAATCTTGGAAATCCGAAACATGTTCTTAAAATGTGAAGAGCTGAAAATGGAGTGCCAAAGACTGGCGCCAAATACGTCGAAGGATCAGGTCTATTCCTGAGGGAAATAATACTTAGTTTTCAAATAAAAATGCAATCAAAGATATATCCGTATTTTTAGCTAGTAACGAAGTACATAGCTACCGAGCTTGTAAATCTGAACAGTTATGATCCTGAACACTTAGCATAGACCTGCATTTATGGTACTTCACCTACATATGATGTTAAGCGGGCTTAAATCGAACGTTCTACCACTAAGCTATCGAGACCGGTAAGGAACAAAGAACTTGCCTCTGTAGTAGAATGTGTCACTCCAATTCCTACATCCTTGTTCATAGAGAAAGCACTTGCTACCCATGAAGTAATTGAATCGGGAGCACTTGACAAAACAGTTGCATTTCCAGAATCCCTAAAAATACGATAGACAGTATGTGACGATTAATTGCTGATATCTTCATATGAAAAAAAAAAATCTCACCAAATAATTTCAAAACATTAAGCAAATGCTCAATGCAGTATGACATTACATGAATATTTTGCATGCTGCTAGACGGTAGGGGTCTAATTCTAATAATGAAATTGCAAGTGATGTGTCTGGTAAATAAGAATAGAAAGATGGTGGTAAGTTATAACTTGTTAATAGTTTGGTTAGGGGATGGATTTTTAAAAAAAATCTATTGTAAATGTCTATAGTGCCTGTACTGAGTTCTGTTTCACAGCATTTCATATGGGTATTAGACATGTGACCGAATAATCGAAAACTAAATATCCATTCGAATATTCGCTATTTACTATTCATTCGCAAATATTCGAACATTCGTTTCAGCTCTAATATATACATAGACATAAATGTATGACACTCACCCAACATGCTGGCTTGTCCATAACCAAGTTTCAGGAAATTCTGAGCGAACATGCTTAGCCGTAACTAAAGAATTTACAGGAGCCTGTGATGCTAATGGCATGTAAGGAGTTGTTGGCAGGAAAAATGCCGCCGGAGGATAAGTTCCCCCTGGGTAAAGCGCCATCCC
>CAJDSM010032668.1:0-17926 GCA_903981925.1 Ostrea lurida
GACCGAGATGGTGAATTTTCAATAAAACGGAGGTTATAGAACTCGCTCATAAAGTTCAACTCACCTTACAAAAAAATCATAAAAATCTATCGAGGCGATTTATTAGTAAATGCGATCCGGTTACACTATGACTACAAAGTTGAAAGTAGCAGAATAACTCGGAGATGCGTGACCCGATTTAAAAAACTTGATATATTCTACATTAGTTTGATCCAATATCATTGATTACTAAATATTTCAAGAAAAAAATATTTAAAATAAAAAAAAAGTTAAAATTGAAAAATTTCCAAAACGAAAAGTTAGGACTCTATTCTTCATCCAGGAAGTATTGACACAAAAAACATATACGCTGACGAGTCATACAGGGCATAGGTCTATCATTTCCTGAAAATCTCATTTCCTAAACCTCAAAATAATTTACGTCAACCACTCTCGACAACGAAAAATTTGGACCGGAAGCTAGTATTCGAACCGGAAGCTAGATTTTTTAAAAAAACCGAAACTTTTATAGATACCTCATCAAAGAGACTAACGTTTCATTGCAAAAAAAATATGAAAATCGTTCAAACCGTTTTGTAGTAATTGCCATGTTTTTAGTGAAGGGAAAATAATAATAATAATAATAATAAAAAGAAACATACGAATCACTAAAGGTTTCCGTTTTGTAGACGGAGACCTAACTAAGACGGCTTGTTTGTCGCGACCAACAAAAGGTCTTCCGTTCCTGATGAATTTGAGATATGATGTCGTAAAATGTTTTTGATGAGTTTTCAAGTATAGCCGAAGTAAAATATTTCAACATTTGAACATATAATAAATTCTTAGACTCTCTTACGAAATTCCACAAAAATATACAAAAATGAAGAAAAATGAGAATTTTACAAAACGAAAGGTTAGACCTTTATTTAAATATAAATGTCGCTTAAGTAAAAGCTTGGTATCGCTAACTTCCCCAGATATTAGGTCTATCATCACCTGAAATTCTGATTTATTCTTAACACCATATAATCTCTTTGAGAAAACGCCGGATAAACTTGTAAAACCGGAAGTCGATATCTTTCGGGACCGGGAACGTGAAATTTTCAAAAACGGAGTTTTATAAACTCGTCTCATAAAGTTTCAACTCACCTACAAAAAATCATAAAAATCTATCGAGGCGATTTAAGTTAAAATGCGATTCCGTACAACTTGGACTACAAAGTGAAAGTGCAGATAACTCGAGAAACTTGCGTGACCCGATTTTTAAAAAACTTATATATTCTACATTAGTTGATCAATATCAATTGATACTAAATATTTCAGAAAAATAGTTAAAAATAAATAAAAAAGTTAAAAATTAGAAATTTTCAAACGCAAAGCTAACCTAATATTTTTTCATCAGGAAGTATTGCACACAAAAAACATGATACCTGACGTAATTCTACAGACATAGGTCTATCATCCCTGAAAGATCTCATCTTCCTTAAACTCAAATAACTTTACGTAAACCTCTCGGGACACGAAATTTGACCGGAAGCTAGGTATCTCGGAACCGGAAGTTAGATTTTTAAAAAACACGAACTTTTAATAGACTACCTCAAAAAGAGACTAAACGTTACATGCACAAAATCATTGAAATCGAGTTTCAAACCGTGTTTTGAGGTAATTTGCAAAATTTTTTAGTGAGGAAAAATAAATAATAATAATAATTAAAAAAGAAACAATACAATCACTATAAGGTCTTCCGTTGTAGACGGAAGACCTTAAAAAGAAAGCAATACAATCACTATAGGTCTTTCCTGTTGTAGACGGAAGACCTTAATAAAAAGAAACAATACAATCACTTATGAAGGTCTTCCGTTGTAGACGGAAGACCTTAAAAAAGAAAACAATACCATTAACTATAAGGTTCTCTTCCGTTTGTAGACGGAAGACCTTAAAAAGAAACAATAACAATCACGTATAGGTCTTCCGTTGTTAGACGGAGACCTTAATAAAAAGAAACATACAATCACTAAAGGTCTTCCGTTGTATGACGGAAGGCGTCTTATCCTAACTTGTTAAATTATTTACTTATAGATGACACTCGAAGGTGTAATTTATAAGATTTATAAAAACAAAATATTTCCCAAACTGTTTGGTAGGATAATAATCAATTTACCCATAAATTCGGACAAAGGCTATTGATGAACTCATCATTTTAGTGGCTAAACCATTTGTAATAATTCCTACTATTTTTTTAAATGTAATACATTGTAAATGGCGATGACTATGACCTATTACTCTATGATTCGAAAAAACAGCCGTTTTTTTGAATAAAGACAATGATTCACTGTGCGTAATTATTTGAGAAAGGTTTAATTTTTTTTGACTGGTGATAAACATCACTGTTCAATACGCCAACCTATTTTTTTAATACAATGTTATCATTTCATTTCAGAGAGACCTAATGATGTTTACTACATATAGTTAGTGTTGTTATGAAAAACAAATTCTAGGTAGAGCACTTCCTTAAGCTCCCAAAGAATTGCCTGAGAATTAGGAATTTACAATTGAAAAATATTTACTTAACCTTGTAATCGACTGCCTAAACTGTTAGGACGTTTCATCCTAATATTATCCTTTCCCGATGCTAGTGTGAATTTCTTATACCCCTTAATGTCATTAATATGTCCCTCTAATAGATAGGTGGAAAAAGGCATACCTATTCCAGGCGGCACGTTCCCCTGTGATACTCTATGTCGCGTGTGCTACTAACAAAAAAGTTGAATAGTTGTACTCTCAGGTATTAGTTAGTACCCATAGACATTCTCCGTCCTCTCAAACCTCCTCCCCCCAATTCTGAAAAATTCATAACTCCCGCGACAGATAGAGCAGGTCCGCGACGAAACATAAAACTGTGATAAGGAAAAGTGAACATTACTGTGAACCTTTTTTGTGGCTCATGTTTTGGCCAGATTACAAAAAAATCACATTGTTGGATTCTTGTATAGCCAACTTAAAGTTCAATTGCTCGTCTGATCTTGTAAAATTCTCTGATTGATCAGAGTATGCCTTTTGTATTATAGCATTCGTGGTACCACCCATTTTTCTAACTTAAAGATGTCTCCCGTGGGGTAATCCTTGATTTTATACATTTATCAGTTTTTCTAGAAACTTGACAGGCTACCACCGGTGTGAATCGCATGTACTCAAGTGCTGAGGTATTTGATTTAACATACTGCCTATTTAAAGCCTGTCAAACGCTTGAGACACACTCTGCTCTCCACTATATTTTCGTGTAATGGTCTCATAGATCCTCTCAAGAAAAGAAAAAAGTTCCGTGTATTGCCTGCTCACTACTACCTACGTAGTGCTTTGGTTGGTTGTTAGTGGTATATAAAATGTCGTTTAGGATAATGGATGTCGTGTCTGATTGACAGCATTAATGTTATATACTTATGTAGACCTTTTTATGAAAGAATCTCCTTTACATATGTCGAGCATCGATAATTACGACACGGTGTCAGTGAATTTCTTGACCTGAGATAGAAGAAGAGTGATCTCTGCACTATCATATCTTACTAAAGGTTATTAAGTTAACGTGTCGTGAAGCTTTTTTACCTCTAGTGAGGTTCGACGTAATTACGCGCAACTGACCCAGAGTCCACTCTCCGGTAGTAAATCTCTCCACTGAGTGACTATCGACCAATTGTGTAAGTCTGAACCAATGTCACTCACTAACCATTAAGCCTATCTATTGCAAATGATAGCTAGTCTCTGCACAGTAACGCTGAGTTTCCTTGACACTGTGATCGTTCTCAACTCTTTCGACAAACTGATTGTGAGGCAAATTCATCATGAAAAATATGAAGAATAAAACCTTTAATATGTATACCCACTCATGTATTGATCTACAAACACTTTCTTGTTTCCACCCTTTTCTGTGGAGTCAATCAGTACATCACATCGATTGCTGTATAGTAGGTGCTTCAGAGCTTTTCTTCCACATTTAAAATGCAATAACATAATGTGTAAGCCTCATCGGGAATGACGTCGTATATCGCCAAAAAAATTAGGACTTATTTTTAAAAATTACATACTTGGTTAAATCATTTCATTGGATAACCATGCAGATTAATAGTCCGATACCACATATTTTAGTACACCAATAGAAATTTTAAGGCATCGCAGTCTACTGGTGTGTAGGGAGTCTCATTTTGCTCGTTATATTGATTCATAGCTCTTTGCTACTAATCTGAGAACTTCTGTTGTGCACTGTTGGTTTTATAAAAAATTACAACTGTCTCAAGGTCACCCCGCCTTATTTCATGATGATGATAAAAATGGTAATTCAAAGACATGTTTACAATTAAAATCGACCAGCATTTATAATGCGTACCAACATAATGTATTCATATTGTGCGTTTATTGAGGGACTGTCGCTTATGAATAAGGAGGAGTCTTTAATCACCCTGTCTTAACAGAATTAGTGTTGCACCAGTCTGAGAATTAAGGTGATAGGCTTGACAATACAACAAGAACTACCCAACATCGCCGCTTAAAAACAAAGCGTCCTATATAGATTGAAGATGTTACGCTACCTCGACACATAATAATTATTGATTATCAGTAATTCCTTCTCTGTGGTGCATCAAATTTAACTCATCCACTTCGTCTGTAATACTTGACAAAATAGAGAGGTCATAATACCATATGCTGTCCTCACATGATTGATGCTAATCCATACAATATTAAAGAAATATATCTAAAAGATTGAGAATGGAAGCCGCCGGGTTTTAATGTAATCGAGTTTGACTCCTGTTACATTATTTTCGACATTCCGTATTTCTTAAAATTGTCGGATCTCACGCGGTCGAAAATAGTACCATTTGGTCGGTTGGATACTTTTGGTAAACTTGCTATCTTATATTCATCAATTCGCGCCAATTCTTCTGTAAAAGCAACCAGAGCTAATGGCATATCACTATCGATTGCGGAGACGCAACGAATCCTGCGTGATGAGTCTTCCATATGTGTACGACATCATCCAATCACGATTACTAGTTTGAAGAGCTCGTTTTTATCTCTCTACCAGAACATTTACCTACATATATTGGAGTTTGCATTACCTGGTGCGATGTTTTATCGTCAAATCCCAGTCTCTCAGGCTTTCCTAGCAATGTCTTGTGAACTACTCAAAATAATTTCCTCATGTGTATCTTATAAAACTGCCAAAATCTCTCGGGTCTCCTGAGTCTTACCATTCACCACTACTTTAGATTGTACTCAAGACAAAAAATATAGAAAGTACATCCGATACAAATATCCTCTAATTATAATATAAGTGCTCGAGACGTTTATGGGATAATTCGCGTATGTGGACCTCCGCACTGAGTGGTTGTTTACAGTCAAGCAGGAAAATAGATTTTGAAAGCGGATATGCGCCCGGGAGGCTAATTAATTGGGAAATCTGTTATTAGGTCTATTGTGGCTTGGCCGGAGATGTCCCTCGATGGACAGCATCAAGTGTATCTATGTTCCGGCAGTCTTGTGTGGTCATTCTAAATTCCTTCGTACCGAGAGGCTCCTTACTTTATGCTACGGTCGAGGCAGAGAGACTCTCCTTCAAAGTGATCTTCTCCCTATGGTCAGGGTTGGCACGCCGTGGTCGGGGCTGCAGATCGTGAGCTGAGCGTCACGTGGTACCAACTTCCTTGATGGAACCACACTTTCTGGCGCAGTTGTATCACATGATCAGCGCGTCCGAGCAAGATTTAACAGGGATCTAGACATTTAACCTTCTGTAGCCGCAATGTCTGGCATCAAGGTGTGCTTGGACGTTGAAGATGATATGACTCATCGATGTGTCCGGTGTATGTCATCTGTGGAGCTGTCCCTCAATCTCGAGCCCAATGCGGAGAGGACCGTTTGTTCCACTCACATTTCGAGAGTCTCTATCTCCATCTGCCCCATCACTCCATTCTTCATAGTGATCATTTGTTAAGACCTTACCTCTTCTTCTCTATTGTCCCTTACGCAAACGCTCCGGTCTGTGTGAAGCTAGAGATGTAGGCCATCAGGCATTACACAAACCCATATTTATCTTATTCAGGCATCATTAGCAGTAAAATTGTTCTGCTCTACCTGTAAGTATAAAGAGATTGGTACACCGAATCATACATTCACGACCTAGAGAAGCTGGTGCGCCTCCTACATGTAGTTAGCCCAAGATAGAGTATCTGTTTATGTCACTAACTTATCAGTTGAACAACTTCACAAACATAGAGTTCAAAGTCTCCTCTGTAACAGTAAATAGAAATATGGATATACAATCATACACTCACACATTATGGAGAAGGTCTCCTCCAAACAGGAATGTAGTTAAAAGAGATTGCGTATACAATCTACATCACACATTAAGAAGTTCTCCTCTGTAGTAAAAGATGACTTGTGATTGACCACATTCAATAAACCATACGCTTCTTATGTATGAGAGGTCTCCTCTGTAGATATGATAGACGTCAGATTACTAGCAAATACTATACCATAGAGTCCTTCCTCACTTAGTAGTGAGAGATTGGATCCACTATTAACCACCATTTGTCATCAACATCACATCATAGAGTGTAAGGTAACTGCCATTATGAGTAGGAGTGATGTAAGATCAAGCATGAGTACAATCAATTTGCATACAATCCCACACATTAAGTAGGAAGAGCCTACCTCAATGTCCCAGTAATGAGATGATCCAGATACACAATCCATACATCTAGCTAAACCCTCAGGACCGCCAGCGCTTTCATCCTCAGTGTCAGTAAAGAGATCAAGATTACACAATTCGATATTAATGGTCTTCTCTCTTGTAGTAAAGAGAGTGATTAACATACAAAAATTTTTGCACTATTATTTTTAGCAATACAAACACACATCAGAGAAGCGTCTCACTCTGCTAGTAAAATGATATTGGATTTAGTATCAATCTGCCAGCCCTCTTCTCTCCACATTAAGGAAAGGAAGGATCTCTCTGGTAGTTTTAAAGAGATTGGATACACAATCATACACGCACATAGTAGAAGGGTGCTCCTCTGTAGTAAAAAGAGATTCAGCATACACAATCATTATACAAGGTCTGACCATCTCATAGTAAAGAGAGGGGATACACAATAATACATCACATCATAGAGAAGGTCTTCCTCTTACAGTAAAGAAGAAGAGATTGGATACACAATCATACATCGCACACGCATTCAATTTAGTCTAATCTGACAAGCCCGTCACGCATCATAGTCTCATCAAGTTACTGATCCTCACTAACAACATTGCAGACTGTGATACAACATTCAACACCATGTTTTATACAAGGCATCATGAATAGAAAAATCTTCCAAAAAAGCTAAAAAAAACCACTAGGATATTTGGATAAGTTTTGGAAAAGACAGACTTGGATGAGTTAATTGCTTTATGGCAAATTAATATTAAATTGTTGATTTCGAGTTTCTTAGAATTGGTTCTGTTTCAATACAAAATACTGCATCAATTTCTTTTCATAAATTCAAATTGATTATATTCATAGATTCACAACACTTCCTGTCCCCTTTAATAGTTTAAATGTTAATCTAAAATCTGTCTAAGAGTCTGCATCGACCACACTCACCCATAATATAAACATTCCTAAAACAAACATAACTTATTCTCCTGACTAAAAGATTAAAAATTTACATAGTTTTTAACTTTTGGTTGTTGTATTAACTGCATACCCTGCCATTTCAGCAAACCAATCCTACGATTTATCTACTATGGATATTTCTTCTTTTTTTTTTTTTTTGAATTATCTAGGACTAAAGATGTACCAAGTTTGGACGATTTCTGCCTTTAACAAACCAGTCCTATGATTTATCTACAGTACAGACAATTTTTATTATGAATTATCTAGGACTAACTCCACCATGAATAGCGAACTGAACAGCGGACTTCAGAATTGTCGATAGAGCTGCAAAAAGAGAAAAAAATAAGATTAATGAGAATTCTTTGAATAGTCATATGCTTTAATTTTGCTTAAACTATTTCTTTTTCTTCGTTCATTTCGTTATGTAGGCTTACACCAGAGCGTTAGGACTGATTTTGAAAACAAACTTCAAATCAATGACAACGAAAATAAAAGAGGTATTTAAATGTGCTGTAACAAGCAAAATGAAAACGGTCGCTCCGAAACTAAAGAGGTGGGGGGGGGAGGTGTGGTGAGCAAACTTTGAAATCACACAGTGGGACAGTCCAAAAATAAAAGGTCTAACCTGAAGTGGGGGGGGGGTACACCTATAAACCTGAAACTAATGGGAGGGAACTCTAAACTTATGATGGAGGGAACTTTCTAAATTATGTGTTATGCAAAATAAAGTAGTTTGCACAAAAACAAGGGGGGGCAACATACTTTTGCATTGCCCCCCAATTTTATCACACTTCATATATTTTCATTTGTCTTTGCTCTTATTATTTAATTTTTTTTATTTTTTTGATCAATTGATAGACTGCTGTTAAATACTTAGCGCGGTAATAATGAGATTATATCCCATAATCTATACCCCGGTGTATACTGACGGGTCGTTGCCTTTTTAGTCTACCCACCTGTTTTCTTTTCTTCGATGTATCCATAATTCACTTTACTTCATCTGAACGATTGACTGGATTACCAGGTTTTCTCACTATACACATCTCGCTCCGTGTAACTGATGCGTGTCTCTCCAATTCTACACACTCGAATTTCTCAACTGAACGGTTAGTTGTGCTCCTATTTCTCTTACTCCCCGGATTACAGACGGCATATCACTTATATCTACCTAGAGTTACTGTTACGATGTTGCATTACTCTCCTGACATTCCCGTGTTCCGTTACCTTTACGGCTTCCTTTCTGAGTTTAAAACACAACCGATTAATTATGAGTCTGTCTATCTTGCCTATAATACTCAATACACCTTGGCGTTTATTTATGCGGTTATTTTTCTCTCATGGATATACTCTTTATCACCGTTACTCTGAACTATGCTTCTTCGTCTTTATAATACTCACTACGAGTTACTATAACGGTCTTCCCTATGTATCTATACGGTGTTTAAACTCGAGCTTGTGTTTCTTCTTCGTTACTCCCAGGTATTTGGGCGCCATGATTGAAATAACGTGACGGAATTTCTCTGATATCATTTTCTCAGTACCCACCGATTAGTATCAGATGTAGCTTATCGAGTTTCCCTACTCTTTATATCTCACGTTTTTATCCTATTTACGGATTTGGCTCTATGCTCCTACTCTCGGGGTTTACTTTCGCTCTCTCCACGTATTCTAGCGATCTCCGCCCGGGTATATTACGAAGTTGTGATCGTTTCTTGGCTTTTTTACTCGCCGTTTTTGACTTTACTAGGTTGATTATTTACACTCTCTTTTGTATTTCTTACGGTCTTTTTGCTGTTAAAGTTCACTTATCGAGTTGTTTATTCCTGTACCTGTACTTAACTTCCGAGATATATAGGTATGATCAGTTTTTCCTTTTCTGATGCCGGTTACTAGTCGGATTTCTCCGTAGGTTACACCTTCGGATTACCTTTCTTGTTTTGCGCCTATAGTTCTACCTTCCGGTGACTTGCTTTTCGCGTTTTTCATCTAAATATTTACCCGGTTGGTTTTTACTCTCAGATATTTCTCCTCTCGATAATACACACCTTCAGGTTACTATTATCGTGTTTCTCCCTCTTCTTATTTTCATCCCCTCTGTTTTACTTGTAACTCTAGTTTCACTATCAACAACCTCCGAGTTTTATACGTGTTGGTATCAAATCAACTCTTACTACTATTTCTTGAACATCCTCTCGTTTCGTTATGTTCAGTAGGTGTAGTGCGGGAGACTGGTGCTTAACGGTAATCAAGACAAGTATATAATATAATGAGTATTAACTGGATGAGGGGGTTGGTAGATAGGAGACTTTCAAGTGATCGTTCTCTCTCTCGAGTATACCGTGACTATATAATCGTTATTTGAAGGTTGCTCCATACAGGTTCTACTTATGTATTACCGGTTTAATCGACGCTATTGATATGGGTTGATGTTAACTGTAGTTTGGAGTGGATTGCGTGTCGGGTTAGGTGATATGAGTTCGACTAACTTGGGATAAGTAATCCAGGGGATCCAGGCTATGAGAGATAGACAACGCTTCATAAGATAAAGTGGGGGTATGTTAGGATGTAGATTGTAGTAGATTATAACGTTAAGTAAAAATGGCCAGATTGTTGGTGGTTGAGATAGGGAAACCGTCGACTGGACGGTGGTTTGTTGTGTTAGCCATTGGTGGATGAGTGAACTATCTTAGTATCAGTCTTCGTGGGAGTATATATGGTTAAGTTAGGTTTGAAGTCATATGCCGTAAGTAACCGGTAGGTTTATAGATGGGGAGAACTGATCGCTAAAAGTTAATAACAGTGTGGGTGTAGTTAATTTCAGGCCGAAACTTGTACTGTTATTACCCTTGTATGTGGGTTGCGATAGTCTATCATGGGGATTACCTTGTTATTCGCTCAACTAAGAGGAGTTGGTTATACTTTGATAGAGGAAAACCGTTAAAATTTATAACGAGACTTTGGGGAATTATTTTGCGCTAGGCGATAAAAACTGTATTCCTGAGTAGAAGTAACTTTCGGTGGAGAGCTTCGTATAGATAGGAACGTCGTAACGGGGATATAGGATAGTGATACCGTACTCAAGTAACGTATAGGCATCTGCTTTTGAAGCAAATTACTTATTTTGTCAACATTATTGCGTAAGTTGTAGGGATGTGGCCTTTTGTTTTTAGTAATTTCCGCGCGAGCGCGGGGCGGCGACTTGTTTAAATGGAATTCGCGACATGGGTTTCCTTCTATAGAATAGGAGCTGTTACAGTCCCTGTTGTCGAAGAGGAGGTTCGCTAGAGTGGATAAACTCGAACTAAAAGTATACAGGAAGATCATGTCGAATGGCGGAAACCGATGCAAGTAATCGGTGGTGTGGCTACTAGAGCAGTAGTTTAACGGCGCTCAAAATGAAGTTAAAATACGCGGATGGTACAGAAATTAGGTTGAAACCGTTCGTATTATGATTATTGTGCGAAGGCTTTGCTAGATAGGCGAAACTGTCAGTAGTGGCCGTGGTGTGTATTCTAGCCGGAGGTCGCCTCGCTAATCCGGGGTCGCGTGGATCAGTTTGGTGTGTAGATAGCGCTGCATCAGACCGTCTATCGTAGTATCGGGGGGAGAGGTCGCTCGTAGTAGCGATATTAGCGTCTGCTCAAGGCAACTGGCAGTGAAGATCAACTAGTACGGGTAGAATATTTGTATTGGCTGCTTGTACCAAGAGAGTAGTGCGAACATTTAAAACGGTATGGTGAATTAACTGGTGGGGTGGTTTCCGTGATATGTACTGTAAGGGAGAAACCGTCGGGTTACCGGGTGTTTCGCGCGCTGTTGTTGGACGCTAGAGAATAATGGAACTCCGTCGAGGAAAAGACCTGTATTAGGTAACGTAGGGTAGTTAGGGGCTTGTAGATTTGGCGGAGCATATCCGTCCGTAATGGTGTGGTGTTTGTTAAGCTGTGTTGCGTCGCAAACAGGTAATAAGTTCTTCAGGCGGCTGGGGGTAACGGAAAACACATATTTCATCAAGCAAAGACAATGGAGAGTTTTGCGTAGATATTTAGGGGAATACTGGCTCCAAGCTTTATATTATTAGTCATAGGTGTTCGGTGTAGGGGTGGTAGAGGGATGATGTTACGATTATAGGTATGCGTGAGTTAGCAGTCGTCCGGGTGTAGCAGTAGGGAAACCGTCAGTAATCGGTGGTGTAGATTAGGGAACCGTAAGTAACGGGGGTGTAAGATAGGGGAAACAGTCAGTAATCTGGTGTAAGATTAGGGAAACCGTAGTACGGGGATGTTAGAGAGGGAAACAGTCAACAGTAATCGGAAGGTGATAGATAGGGAAACGTTCTAGTAAACCGGCAGGTAAGATAGGAAAACGTAAGTAACGGGGGTGTAGATAGGGAACAGTCGTTAGTATGCGGTGGTGTAGATAGGGAAACCGTAAGTAACCGGGAGGTTTGTAGTAGGGAAAGTCAGTATCGGTGGTTGTAGATGGGGAACCGTAAGTACCGGGGCGTTGTTAGGGAAACCGTCAGACGGGGGTTAGCAGAGGAAACCGTAAAGTACGGGGGATAGATAGGGAAACGTCAGTAACGGGGGCTATATAGGGAAACCGTAGTACCGGGGGTATAGATAGGGAAACCTCAGTAACTCGGGGTCAGGTGTAGTAGGGAGGCTGTACAGTCGTAGGGCTGACAGGTAGATATAGCCTCATATTTGCTCATACGAGGATCGTCTAAGTTTGGGGGCCTGAACTGTCATGATCTTGAGAGAATGATACGATCGGCAATGTGCTAACCTCTTGAAGTACTCTCTAGCATTTAGATTGAAATTAGAATTGAACATCTACCTTGATATTGATATTTCATTCCTGTTTCAAAAGGAAGTCGCCCTTGAGTTTGAGTTGGTTTGCAAAAAGAAAAGAAAAGACAATTTAAAACTTATTTTAAATGTCTTCTGTCTTCACTATAAAATATACTTTGATATGGAACTCGCTTTTTCTGTCAAATTAAGGAGTTTTATTTACATTGTTAGAAGCATGAGTTTGGAGGATGAAAATTTGACGAGTGCTTGCTTCGAAGGCATCGAAACTTCGAGAAGTCCACGTGTTTAGAAGACCAGCTTTTCCATGATCTGGAGCCGAGGGCAAGGTCATCCCAGCCGTACAGCTTCCTAAATTTGTTCTGTACCTGGGGTGTCCCGGGCATATCCAAGGCTGATGGGGACTCGGAACAAGGGGTAAGTGGAAGAGAATCAATTTGACTGGATCTTGGGTATCTTTTTCTTTTAACTACGTTGAGAGATAGTAGCTGTGAATCTCGGAGGACCGACTTGTCGTTGTTTCTCTCAATTTGGGTTGTTTTACCGTTTACGTTTGGAGCTGGCGAGCACGGACAATGGAAGTTCCGACGACACGAGAATGGCCTATGGGCGGTCAAGAGTCGGTTATTATAAGGTAGGCGGACTAATCGGAACAGATTTATTCGTTAGTTACGACTTGAGATTGAACCACGTTGTGCTCCTACGGTTTTGTGCTAAGATTGATTCGTCAATTTTCGATAAACATCATGTGAAATTATGTACCTTAGCATTGCTAAATTTTGTTTCAAACGTGGTTTTAATGCTGGTTTGTTGGAAATTTGTTGTCTAGCTGGAAGGCTGTTACTCCGTCGTTGTTTTTCCGATTGAGAGAGGTCGAAAACCGCTTTGTTATTATATGTCCAGTATAGGGTTATGAAGTTAGGTTGTAAGTTAAGTTACTGATTTACATGATTTTGAGGACGTTTTGAGCATTCGGAAAGATTATGAATTTGCAAAGTATTTTTAAACACTTTTTGGTATATTTCTTATCGCTTCTCAATTCGCGGCGTGGCGGAGAGACTGATTTATCGACGGACAGTGACGGATTTACTGCTTAACAATATCACTTGCATTCAGGTTTATAAACACATATGTTCAACATAGTTTGTTTCAAAAGAGAGAGAAAATCAAGCGTTGTGTAATCAATGCATGTGTCGTAAGGCCAATGAGGTGGCTGTTCTTTATAAAGATTTTTAAGTTCGATTGTTGTTACGTTTACTCTCGGTTGGACTGCCGCATCTTAGATTCAGTTTTCGATTACAGACATATATGATGGTAGAAATACTACAATATCTAATCTTTTGTATATAGCACTAGTTTAACGGAGATTTGTCTCAATTCGCAAAAGTGTTCGGATTGTAACAAGTTTTCAATTTATGATATTGTTTTGTTTATGTTGTGTATTTGGCGGACACTTCGTACGAAGTTTATACCTCATAGGGAGGTGGTAAATAATGTCTCATCTTCTCTTCCTCTCTTGAGCTCTCTGCGTCTGTGACGCCTCTCTTCTTTCTCTCATACTCTCTCTCCTCTCTGCATGTGATTTAATTTGAAAATTTCTAGATTGTGATTTGTGTTGAAAATTGATTTCCTTTTAATGTTCTTATGGTCGGAGTTATGAGGGGCTTTGAGAATTTCTTTTTTCTTTTCAGCCGCAACTTTTTACCTGTGTTTATTTCCGGCCAGTCCAGGGTGTTCTTATCCTCTCTCTCGTAGTGTGCGTCATCGAAATGCTTTCTACGTTTGTCCAAAAAGAATTACATTTATGATGATTATAAGTGGCTTGTGACAATCTGATCAAATGTAGCTGGTTTATAGTGTTTATTTGTGTATTTTTGGTTGTAAGTTGGATTCGAGTGATTTACTTATTACTGTGTTATTGGCGACTTCCTATTTCGTATTACATGTTTTGTCTGAGATCAGATCTGCTGACAGTTATGTGTGTGTGTGTGGTTAAATTGTAGGTATTATACCTTAGGTGGAGTATTTAAGAGCTAACTCTATCGGGTACTATATATGGGGTTTTTTTTATATTATATATATGGGGTTAATCCCAGCCTACAGCAGCTGGGTTGAGGATCTCTGTCGGGTGCTGGTAGATGAAAGAAGTTCGAGCACGAAGTGCGTTATGTAATTGTACAAAACTTTGGCGGCTCATGTGATGTGTTCAGTTCTGAAATAAGAGGTAAAGCGTGTGTGATTCTCGAATATTAAGCCTATGTATCTCTGTTATGTGTTCCTTCTCGATTTTTGATCTGTATGTATTTTGAGTTGAGCAGTTCGCAGGTAGTTTTGTGTTTTGTTCCTGTTACCTTCTATTGTCTCCTGTGCTCCATTTGTGTCATGTCGATTTTCAATGGGCAAATCGGGTTAGATGTGGTTAAATTTATTAGTGGTTAGTTTGTATATAGCTGTCACTATTTTTAAGTTTGGATATAGGGTTACCAAAACCAGTTATGATACTTTTTCCGCATAGCTGAATTTCAGTCTCTAAAATTTGAAATATATCTAAGTGACATAGAGTTTTCTCTTTTGATCTGATGGGGTAGAGAGGCTCGTCTTTTGGTTTGACCACAAGTTGCGATCTGGTGTGTCCGCCAGCGTATTATATGCTAGGTTACATAATCAACCCTCGCGGGAGAGTTAACTCGACGATCTTTGCGGTCATCGGAGTCATTTAGTCGAACCAACAGAGTGTTGTCGTATGTACTCTAACGTCTGTAATGTATCCTTTATTTTATCACCTTCAGCTAAAGAGTGGATTATTTATATGCGCCACTGTTTACACCGCTTTTGTAGCGGCACGCTCCAATTCTCTGTCAGAGTCAGGCTACGGGAGCGATTTTGGTTAGCGCTGGAACATATTGAACATTTTCAGTTTGGCTCGTTCATACAGCTAGTATACAATGTGTCCCGACGTTTTTTGTGTTATTTCAGTGTGTATCATATTTGTTCCTTATAAAAGATCTCTCTTCAGAAAAAATTTTGTTTACCCTCATATTGAGTGTGCTTCCAGTTGACGTTTCGCAATCCTTAGGATTTGGACTCTTAGATGATGTTTTCGTACTCTCAGACTCTGTTTTTAGAACTCAGGCGTTGTCGAGATTGCTGGTCTTATTCGAATTGGTGATTTTTTGAGTCTGGTTTCTTTTTTAGATAGTATCTGACTCTCTCGTCAAGATTGGGAAAATTTGTTTTATTTGCGTAAATAGCTTAGTAGTCTTCCATATCTGATTTCAAAGTCATTGTATATATGCATTATTTCATCATTATCTCTTATGTTCATATTTTCTCGTATTCACACTTCTAAATTCTAGTAATGTTTTTATATTCTTGATTGCCTTACTTTCATCATTTCATTTCCTAGGTTTCTGTGTTTAATGTCTATTTGAGTCAATGTGTGGTTCAATAGAGTGGTTGTTGTTTTCTTTATTAGTCTAGTTTTACTTTATACTCGGTTTTTCCGAATTTTTATTATATTTGGGTGATCTCGAGATTGGTGAGCAAGGACAATTGTGAAGAGCGGGACAGTTTTGAGTTATGTTTTAATTCAGTTATTCTAGTTGAGTTCGCCCTATTGTTAGGGTAGGATAGGTGTTATTGTTAGTGGTACTGATTCGCTGCGTTAAGAGACCAACAGCGTGTTCCACATAAAGCTGCCTGGAATGATCTTTAGAGCTGATCGAGCCTGTGTGGTCTCTTCGTTCTGTAAGATTGTTATATTTAAGGTGTGTTAACTATCGAGTAAATATATGGTCACTGTTAGGTAGTCGCAGATATAGCTAGCACTGGTTGATAGCTTCTCAAGGTGGTTATTTTTTCGGACAAAACCAAGGTAAAAAAAAAGGGTGAAAAAACGCTAAGCCGGTAACAATGTTATATATAGGTCTTGAATGACAGACTATACCTCATATACTTCCTACAATAACAGTTCCGGGGCTTAATTATCTACTCGCGAACTATTTTGTAATTTTTGTGTCGACTGCGGCTTGTTCGGGTATTAACAGAGGTTCAGCACTAATTGTGATATAGTCATACGACTAAACTTTAACCCTGTGTAGTACCTAGTGTTATTTCTGCATTCGTTCGTGTAAATTCGTAATTGCTATAGTATGTGACTAAAATAGGAGTGTGTAGGAGGCTTAGCATGTATTGGTACTCTGATGTTCGTTACAGATTGTGTCGGCTAAGTTACATTCGTCGAATTTTGTAAATAATCTATGCGCTTTTTTTACTGACGTTTAGTGCATATTCTTACATTAGCCACTCTGGCTCGGGCTTAAAGTGTTAGATAAAAAAGAGTATGCTGTATCATTGGAAGTCAACATGCGTTAAAATGTTTGTGCATTGAACTTCTGCTTAGTTTACTTGGTACAATTCTTTAATTGGCCAAATCAAGATTTGATTTGTTCCCCATAAGTCATGTCTTACAGGGGCTACGTTTGAGCCAAATGTTTAATTTTTTAGTTTTTATTTTTATGGTTTACATGCCTAGTTTTATCTTTTTGTGTCTCTCTGCCCTAGCGCCGTGACCTTGTGTACATTATTCTTTAAGTTACCGATATCTCTCAGAGGGTTGAAGACAGCCCGTACTCAAATCTTTGTATATGTTTGAACAGGCTCGAGACCTTGTTATCTCCTTAGGCCGAACTCATAGATTTCTGTTTGCGGATACGTATACTGTGGGGTCCGATACAGTATAGTTGTTGGAGTAAAAGTATAGTCTCGCTATAGTATGCAGATCTTATCGTTTTAGTCTTGGTCCAGCTGGTTTTTGTTTTGTATATTTACGCAGAATTGGCTCATTTAATTAGGGGTTACATTTACTGTGAGGTCCGTATGATTAGGGGTATATCTGCCAGCAATGACTCAGGGCCTTTGTTCTTAAGGAGGAAAGATTTGTGTGTAGTCGGTCTGGTAATTAAATATCATGTACGTATGGCAAAACTTCTGTTTTCTTTTGAAGTGCAGCATTAAAGCTCCTCATACATAGCTTTTGGTCAATTATTTTAATAAATTTGAAAGGAGTCTTAAATGTTTCTCGTTTTAGTATCTCAGGAATATACATAGAGGAAATGGTCTGCTCGCTCGCATTGTGCCCTTTTATTCGAGCTGTTTCCAGGGTACTGGTTTAGTTAGAGCGAGAAGTAGTGTAGACGGAAACTTTGGTACGTGTGGGCCTTAGATACATTTCGGTTATAGATCAAATCGTAGGGAGGTGGTGTTGTTTGGAGGCTAAAGATAGTGAATTTGGTCTTCGAACTGGGTAGACATGTTTTCTTGTGTGGAAACCTGAGATTAATATTCATTTAAGATTTAATATTTTCTATTGGTCATAGTTCCAACTTAAACTGGGTGGACTCGGCATTTTTTGATTTTTCTAAAGGGGCTTTGGAAGATCAAGTTATTCCGGGGATTCCGGAGGGGGCTGTCCCGAATTGGGTACATC
>CAJDSM010032668.1:18483-31001 GCA_903981925.1 Ostrea lurida
GCTAAATAATTGTGGCTCTGCCCAAAAAGAGTATTTATAATCAGTTTTTTCAAAGGAAACACGCCGATACGACGAGGGCCCACCTATTTTAAAGTACGCAACGTTCAGATCAATCCATAGGGATCGTCGCCGTAGTAAGGACTGCCGATAATAAGAACAGGTAATAACTGTCAGAAGGTGAGGGCGTTTCAGAACAATCTGTGTAGGCCACGGGAAAGCAACATTTAGCTCTAACACGTAAGAACTGACACATGGATACGGCTCTTGATGCATGCAATGATACTTGAAGAGCTTCATTTTGTGATATTTGCACACCTGACAGGAGAGTAAATTCCGCACTAAACCAAACCGGTGTTGTTGACTAATTACCAAAACGATAAGTTAAAGATAAGGACAGTGATCAATCTCACAAGTTTCAATTGCAATCCATGGAACTGATCCTCCTTACGCTTTTTTTTTTGGCCGGGAGCCCGTGTTTTTGCCTTACAACAGAACTCGATTTTGTGATTTTTTTTTTGGATTATGGATTTTACGGTATAAACAACGATGTTAACCTTTGCCTATTGTATATTCTAACTACAACGGAATCAATCAAAAATAAAAGTCGGGGATAAAAAACGACGCACCGGAACCCGGCCTGTAACATCAGGGTGGGTATCAGTGACGGCGCATCCCATGTCGACAATCACAGCCTGCCCGAGAGCCCTGTCTTGATCAGGATACAAAGGGGTAGTAATCCGTGTCAAAATGCAAGTGTGTATTGTAACGTGTTACTGAGTTCTTTACAGAAGGTGGGGATCATATTATTTATATTTCCCTTACTCTAACTTGAGTTATTTACTTATTAAAGCTGATCGCATATAATTTTAATCTCATTTCTCCTCTCTGAGCGTTGATTGGTACCGGTAGTGTATACTTTATCCCGGCGTTATGTCTTCATAATGAGCGGTACCATCTGACCACGACCAGAGCACTTGACGGATTATGAACTCTGCGTCCATAATCCATGCAACACGTTTTTCGATGACTGGTAGAGTGTCCGGTCGTCGTAGGACGGCACGGCTTCAGAGTGAGCCAGGCAAAATGCCCTGGATGCTTTACCGAAGTGGGGACGGAGTTGAAAGGTGCTCCGGCTAATCTGGTTGAGGCTATGTCAAACTTAGGGCGGTGCTTGATGTTAGAAAAACAGATGGTTTATTGGGCCAGGATAGTTTGACGTAGCCAGGCCCTGTGTTGTCAGAAGATAGGAAATCGAAACTGCGGGGTCGTCCGGAATGAGGGATTCAGCACCTTGTTCCATTATCAGGTCATGGGTCGACGGCAAAGAGAACGGTGATGTGTACGGTCTGAGCCGGTGAGGGTTAGTCAGCAATTATGCATGGCGGTTTAGTGGACTACAAGTGTGAAACGGAAAAAGATCTCTCTGCGGCGAGACGCAAGAGAAAGTGACTTTCAGGTAGCGCTTATCGAAAATTAGCGGAGACCAGTCCCGCGCTGTCTCTGGCCACGTAAGATATGAGGAGGGATAGAGTTAGTTAGCAGTGGGTCAGGTAAACGGTCGGTCCGGGCGTGTATCATTAATAGTAGTGTATTCTTAGACGAGCGAAAGTGTGATCTGTATGACTAGATATATAAATAGACACAAGAGATGTATCTATATGAGAAACCTCGCGCACGAAACGCAAGACTCAGGTAAAATGGATAATCAAAATCTAACGTGGGGATCTAGGCTGACAACTGATAGGAGATGCCGTATCGCATAAGAGATTCAGGAGACCAGCACAGAGCAATTTGAGTCACAGGAGGGGGAGTGGGAGACCCCGTAAGATGAGGCAGGATGGGTAGTGCTAAGGTCTCAGAGACCCTTAATTGATCATGAACTAGGGAGGTGAAACTCGGCGGCCGGGTGAAGTGAGGGGTGCGCGCTCCTGTCGGAGGATAAAAGATCATGTCAGGACAACTGTGTGGCAAGTGCTAGAAATAGTGGGACTACTGATGGTGGAACATCTTAGTCGTAGGTACACTGCGGTCACAGCAGAAAAACTGGTGATGGGATTGGCGGATTTAAACTCGCTCCCCCACGCCTAAGGCCCCGCAGCCAGAGGACAGAGAATTCGTGTGGTCTTGGCAGCGGACGTAAAAAAGGAGGTGGAGGCGCGGTTATGATCCGCTGCGGGTCGACGTAGTGAATGCACTGGGCACTGGTTATCATCCACTGCAGAGCGGCATTGGCTTGGGATGAAGCGCTGGTTGACTCAGGATGGAAGCATCTGCGGGCAGGACCGATCTACAATATAGACGGGACAATTAAAAGTACGCGCGCGGTGAGTGGCGCGAGGCATATAGTTTCGGTCAACTGTTCGCGGAACGAAGAGGACATCGATACTGTAATCCCAAAGATAGGTTACACCGAGAATTGGGTTTGCTAGATGAAAAACCCACCAAACTTTAGTAGATGACGCATGATTCTGTAGGCGACTCATTCAGGGAAAGGACACCCGATAACAAGCAAGGTATGCATATTGGGTGAGCGCTCGGATCAGGCTGCGTCACACTAACACTGTGAGAACATTCTGAATGCTTTTTCTGTGTGTGTGGTTCTGGTTCTTTTTCTGGTAGGTGGCTAGGTGGTCGTTTTTTTCGGGCATTTTGGTGCTTCCGGCCCTTCTTCCCACCATTGCTTTTTTTTCATTCAGCAAATCCAAATATATAATTAGAAGGAGAAAGTTTTTGAATAAAAAAATTTCAGTGTGAATGATATAATCTAAGAATTAAGAGTTAATGGAAATGATGATTAAGACAGAATAATTGAAATTTAGAAGGGTAATGAAAATAAGATGTGGTGAACATAGGCAATTAATCGTTTGATATCATTTTAAACCTTATTTACGATAACCTAATTTTTCCCAATTTGACTGAAATATCGACGGTAATTTCTTCGACGGCAAAGGACCCTTTGTATGTAGAAAATCGCTGGTCTTCTTTGCCCAACGGCCAACTGTGGGTCATTTTTTAAAGTGGGATTATAAAAATGTCACTGAAACACAGTGGGGCTTGTATATCGTATAACAAACACGCTAAATTCCATCTATGCCCCTGTGATTCAAGTGGACGGAGCCCACAGTGTTGGAAAGTGGGCATTAAAAAATCCACCTGTATATAGTTATTGACTGGGTTCAAGGACAACAGCTGTTTTGTTTGGCCCAAGGATACATCTGTTACCCGAAGCTGTAGGCCGAGGGCAATAGATCCTTTTGTTGATCAAACAAAACAGTTCTTGTCCGAGCACAACTTCATTTGTTTTAGGATTTTGTTTTTATTTTCTCTAAATGTATATGGTGTGCTGACCTTGAGCTTTTAACAAGACAGCGTGATTGCGCACATCTCTCAACGTAGGTTAAAAGAAAAGATACCCAAGATCCAGTCAAATTCTGATTCTCTTCCACTTACCCTTGTCCGAGTCCTCCATCAAGCCCTTGGGATAGCCGGGACACACCGGGTACAGAACAAACTTAAAGCTGTACGGCTGGGATGGGACCTTGCCCTCGGCCCAGATCATGGAATAAGCTTTGTCTTCTAACACGTGGACTCTCAGTTCGATGCCTTCGAAGCAAGCACTCGTCAATTTTTCATCTCCAAACTTCATGATTTTCTACAATGTAAAATAAAACTCCTTAGATTTGACAGCAAAGGCGAGTTCCCATGATAAAGGATATTTTACATGCGAAGATGGAAGGACATTTAAATACAGTGTTTAATTGTCTTTTTTTTCTTTTCTTTTATGCACAATTACAAACTCAGCTGGCATATCTCTGGAATGACCTTCCAGATGAGATCAAGAAGTCAACATTTCTTGCAATTATTTAAAATAAAAAAACCGTCTTAAATCTCCTTTTTATTTAATACTCATCATTTTAGTTCTGATTCTAACATGTATTAAGGTTAGGGCTGTGCGATAATACCGGTATTCCGATATATTGCGATTCGTTAATTGCTAAACAATATATCGCGATACGTTTTTTGAATACCGGTATATCAGCAAAGATGAATGGGCATGGAAATTACGTTTAAACTCGAGATATACAGCAAATATCACGTGTCATATGTTTGAAACATTTCTTTGGTTGTTTAAAACAATATGACATTATTCTATTACTTCCAATAGAGCAACGAAGTAAAGCAACCAAGTCTATATTGCGTCTGACTCTATTCAAGAAAGTTCGTTATTTATTCCAAAATTATGCTGAATGGAAATCAACCATAAAATCAATGAAATAAGCGAAAAGGGCGTTGATGTCCTTTATTTGAAAATATTGCAATTTACATCGCGATACAAAAATTTAACCCGATACACAACCCTAATTAAGGTAGTCCTCTACACCATCATAATGGCCGATTTTCTTTTGAAACATGGATTGAAATATCAATTATTAGGGCATTTCAAATTTAAATTCCTATGAGTAGCTCAGTAGGTTAGCACATTGCCGATCACGGGTTCGATTCCTGAAGGGTTTTTAAACTTTTCCCCCTAAATTACTTTCTACTAAAACTGCAACTTTTAACTCAACTGAGTGAATTTGAAAGTTTTCAATTTAATATTGAAATAATTTTACATGTCCTCTAGTTTTCATCAACATCAAGTCTCTCCACAATCGATGAAAATTCAGCCCCACCAACTTTAACGATTCCTCAGCATGAGGCTCCATCTACCTGTCGGCCTACGACTTGTTACAGCCTCCCAATCTACACCACCAATTACTGACGGTTTCCCTATCTACACCCCCCGGTTACTTACGGTTCCCTATCTTACCCCCCGGTTACTTACGGTTTCCTTTTCCCCGGTGAAGGTAAGATTCATTACGTTAGAATCCAGCGCCCATTCCTCCACTCGGACACAGATTTTCTTCTCGCACCGGGAGGACCTTCCTACCACCACAGTGGTGGAACAGTCCCCCATGACAGCACGGCCGTTAGACACCAGTTCGTACTGGTACTTCCCGGAAATCGGCAGGGTCCACCTTCTCCCACACTTCCCCTCTGAGCCACCCACGCTTTCCATGTAATCTTTAATAATGAAAATATAGAAGCAATGTCAAAATTGTCACAGAAAAAACCCTTTAGTATTAGTATATCATGTTTGATAATAGTGTTTGCCATAGCTGGAAACATAATAATCAGAAAATTCCACATTTTTAATAAACTTTTAGAAAATGCGACCTATTATATAAATCGTGAACTTTCTGTGCAATTAGTAAGAGAATTCTGGAATACTGTATTTTGATAATGTCTGTCTCTAAATCCATGTGTATCCTTGCCTAATGCCAGTATTAGTTAAAAACCCATCAGCCTTTGGACAAGAATAAGAGACAGGTTCAGGGGTTATTATATATCCTCCACCCCTCCATTGTAAATAATATTTACACTAATAATTGCTTACAGAAAATGATTATCAATAATTAAAACATCATAAACAACTGTTGTTTTCTGTTATTTGGATATGCTGACCTCATCGTCTGGTGTACGAATGAGATTGAGTAGTTTTGCGTACCAACAGGGTCATATTCATCATTTTAGCTTGAGGTAGTTTTGCGTACATTCACAGGGTCATAATTACTCATTTTAGCTGAAGGTAGTTTGCGTACTTACAGGTCAATTCATCATTTAGCGGAGACTGTTTTTGCGTACTTACAGGTCATATTCATCAATTTAGCGGAGACTGTTTTTGCGTACTTACAGGGCATCAGGGCTCGAGCTGTGATTCGCCATTTTGCGCCAATTGGGCGAAAAAAATTTCAAAGTGGCGAAAAAAAAAATCTTAAGTGGCGAAAAAAAAATCACTGTAATAAACAGTACTTAGAAATATAACCTGTGACTGTGTGTCAATTTTCCATCTGTTTGTTTAACTGCGCGGTGCAAACTGGTGTTAATTTCTAATCGCTTCAGTGCACACAGATCTCAGGTAAAGCTGATACTAGTGGTAGATAAGTATCCTCAGGTCATTGGTGTACAGAATATCAATAATTGCGTAATTAAGGGTGTTGGTGGTTCATTTGCTTGACAATTAAAGTCTCACCCTGAATATCGTCTCCGCTAGTATTGGCATGAAGTCATACTTTGAGACTTGGTCAATTAAATACACCAATTAGATTCATAGGTTGAAACAAGTTTTCATTTACATCCAAGCGAAGTTTTTAAAAGAAAGCAAGATGTCATAGACAGATGAGTCAGCCGCTATTGATATGCACATCAACAAAGCAGTGTAGCAAATTTCTATTGAGGGCTCATTGCGTTTCAAAATAATAATTTTATAGTTCTACAAAATACACCATTCTGTTTTGGTATTGATGTGTCAAAAGTGGGAAACATAACCCTGCAAGATACTGACTTTGGTACTGAAGAATTTTGCAAATCAATTGCTCCCACAAGCCCATTTTCTGTATGTTGCACATTCTTTATAGCTGATGCCGCACATTTAGTTCAGATGCCTTGAAACATTAGCAATGTTGTTCAAGGTCATATCAAAGCGTCAGCGTTAGTATCATTTCGTGGTGAACTGTCTACTGCATTCAACAGTCAAGGTCTTAGACAAGTTTAATAGCAACCCTGGTTTAATTGTTGCCTTTTTGCAGCATGTTCTTCAGAGCCACTTTTAGGTCTGTACACAATTGAGTTGTGAGGACAGTTAAGGTTAGAGGCAGTTAAAGGCATGTAGCTCATTTTTGAAAACTGTTTTAAAAAACTATAGTTTGTTAGTCTTCTTTACAGGATAGGAGAGATGCTCATATTTTGTCAGCTTTAAGTAGGTTTTTGATTCTCAGCATTTGTTACAAGACTCTTTCTTCAGAAGATTTATAAGAAGATTATAGCAAGAAACATATTTATTTGTAATTTATTAAACTTATCAAATACTTCAACATTTTAATTCTTTCTCACAAACTAAAATTATCATAGTTATAAACTGAAAAAAATAGGGTGTGGTGTTTTTCGCCGTTCGAAAGATGGCGAAAAAGAAATTTTGGTCCAGTGGAGCCCTGCAAGGTCATATTCATCATTTTAGCTGAGGTAGTTTTGCGTACTTACAGGTCATATTCATCATTTTAGCGGAGACTGTTTTGTTTGCGTTACTTACAGGTCACATATTCATTCTCCTGGGTGTTTGTTGTGTACTTACAGTCATATTCATCATTTAGCATAGGGGTGTTTTGGGCATATTGTCTTTAGCAGGTCATATTCATCATTTTCGCTGGGGCTGCGTAGAGTGGAACAGCGGCCAGGACCACACCCAAACAGAGGAGATAACTCTTCATGATGAACTAATACGTCAACTCGCCTGTAAAAAACAAAGGTAACATGTTCACAATGTTAGCGCTTTACTTCCAATCAGTCTTCATGAGATATTAAGTTAAAAATGATCTATTGATGTGAACAAAAAAAAAGGTCAAAATTTCAAAAAGGATCTATTGATGATGTGAACACAAAAGTACTTTTTCACGGTTTTCATCTCAACAGATTGATAGTATCAGAACGAATTCCCCCCACCCCCCAAAAATTGTTTACACTAGTATTCAACTCATCATACATTGTCTAGATGAATACCCTCCGAGTTTAAAAGTGAAATGATTATTAGAATCAAAGCAGAAGATAAGTTGTTTTGGAACGAATTAGAGTGAAAATTTTCCCCATGAATTTTCATTTTGACACGGGTTATAATCATACTGTTTCAGCCATCTATAATAAAGTATAAGCCTTACGCCCAAAAATATATACTGATGGCTTAAAACTCCTGTCATGTGTTAACATGAAAAACTTGACCACAATGAATCAATATCTTATTGAGTGGTCAGATTTTGCTAGATATGTTTGTCCGCACCCAAAATGTACTAGAATTCACAAAACAACATGGCTGCGTTGTGGAACCTCCATCACTGAAACGCATTTAGAAATTTCCTGACAGGCAACCTTTTAGATTTATACTTGTAAATCAATAGGAACTCATTAGCCATCATGATCAATGGACATAAAATGAAAATAACTTTCGTCAAAAATTCAAAATCAACACCATAATATTCCTTTTCATATTTCTGGGCCAAGCTAATAATTAATTAATAAGGATACTCATTTCAATGACAATTCAATGCTTTTTACTAAATATTAAAATCATGCTAGTCTACATTAAATTTCCTTAATATCAAACAAAACCCGATTTAGGTTCTCAGTAATAAAATCCTGCCCTGATTTTTTAAAAGCATTTCTGGAAACTAATGAAACCAGCTTTCCTGCACCCAAAGCCAAGTCAGAAAGAACACACATTTAACAACCAAACAAGATATTAAATGCATACTAATGGTTGCTCAACTGTTGGGTATCCACATGTGAAATTCACACCCCCCCCCCCAAAAAAAAACCCCACCCATAATTTCCAGTCAATACACCTTCTACCTGTCTGTCACTCCATCACTAATTTATCATACGCTGGATGAGAAATGACAGTTCCCTCACTGCTATAGACGTATACCCTCGTATTCCTTTATAACACTGTGTTGGTAAGACACCTTCCTAATCATTGGCCTGTACCCACATATTCCTTTATAACACATCTTTCCTATAATTATTTGTCACCTGACAGGCCTGAATAAAGAAAACCATTTCTCACCTGGTCTGCACCACTATGTCATCGTTGCTGAGACTTCTGCTGCTTTCCACATGAACATCTAGGAATTCATCCCCTTCAAGGCTTTCATTTCATTATTATCTAAGTATGTGTTTGTTCTTCTAAAACAATTTCAGACAGTTGGTTTTAAGCATTGATATATTAAATGGCAGGAGGTAGTGGGATCAGGATTTGCTGAGAGGAAAGGGGGAGGGGGTGAAAAGGAGACCAATAAGCTTTAGTATGGGAGAAGAAAGAGGGGGCCCAGGAGCGAAGCCCCAGAAAGCTTCGGGTTTTAGACTCTTAAGTTCTTTATATGGAGGTTAATTTATATCATATATGATACTTATATCATATACATTAACATTAAGTATTGGTACACCAAAAGGGGGACCCAGGTCCCATGGGCCCCTCTAAATCTGCCTATGGAAGAGGGAAATGAGGCAACGGTATGTCACACAGAGCATCACAGGAAATAGAATAAAAGCTACAATCACCCAAAGGCATAAAGACTAATGTCAACCCAGGGTTCAAGTATAACGGCACACGAATCTGCGTCTAATAACGCAGCAAATTGGAATCTGGACGCGACATTTGTTAAACAGTGCGTCCGCGGACCTCGTCTGGAGCATCCCCGAATGTCGAGGAAAATTCGGAAGAATTTAGAGCTGCAGGGTCAATTGCTTAGACAGAAACCATAACTTACCAGGTCAAAATGAAAGCGAAACTTTAATTTCATTACGAAACTGCTTGTTATTTTCTTAGTTAAGCGTGAAACGAAAGGATGAAGCTGGATTTTCTTACCAAGATAGTTTAGTACGCTTGGATATGTCTTGAGGCTATAGTTGATGTATTTTTAACTAGGTGGGCTAGTCAAAGCAATCAACTCGTGCAATATTAAACGCATCATAGTTCCTTGTACCATGAAAGTATAGTTAGGTATACACATGCGGGCAGACCATTCTATACGTGTTATGTAATTTTTTAAATTCATTATTGCAATTAAAAATAATCATTTGGCTCAAACAATTGTTCTGTTTTGATGTGAGTGTAATAAGACAATCGGACTCCAGGTCTTATTGTTTCTGGGACTCATACAAATTTTAATGGACGCACCTTTCAAAAATCGTGAGTCCCCGGACTCAAGTTTTAAAATCTGTGAAACCCTGTAACCTGTAGTATATTTTTATGCCAACAATTCTTCTATTGGAACATGTTATTGTATGTTGATTGTATCTAGTAAAAATATTTCCTTTGTGCAAACAGTGAAACTCCACAACAAGCAGTTGAAATCATGTTTAATTATACAGCATCTCAGACCTACAGGGACCAACCAAAATGTCAGCGAGATATATCGAGTTCGTTTATTGCATCAATAACGAGAGCAAGAAATGTCAATAAACAAAGGAGAATTTTCTGACCAGAAATGAGCACTCTCGAAATGTCAGCAAATTTTCATATTCTCCAAATAAAAATCTATCATATCATTTATTTATTTATTTCTTCCTCATTTCAGATGTTGATGGAGCGCCATCGATACCCCCAGCGACAGAAATTAATCAAACAGAATAAGATTGGATCTCTTGCGGTGACCTACACCATTACACCAACTCTCCCTATACACTCTATATGTATTTAATGCTGAAGTTAAACATTGATTATTTAGCATTGTGTTGGCCGCATATCAGCGTTATTGTCCGATTTCAAAACGTTCACACCGTGACCTACATTACCAGACATCACGCATATAAGCAGGGCCCAGGGCAGACATAGTCGAGCCCACTCTTCATTAACTAATTAATTTGGAATAGAAGTAAGTGCATCTCTTCACTGTGAGCTTGCCTATCATATAATATCAGTCTGCTTGATCTAAAAATGTGTTCAAAAACTGTTGTCAATCGATCAGCACTGTGTATATGAGCTTCACTATATAAAGAATAAAAGTTGTAAATTGCTGGTAAAATACATTTTACGTATGTAAAATACATAAAATGTGTTCAAAAACTGTTGTCAATTGATCAGCTCTGTGTTTATGAGCTTCACATATACAGAATAAAAGTTGTATTAAAATTGCTGGTAAAATACATTCAGCGTAATGTGTTCTATGGGTTTCATAATACCAGAGTACATGATGTATTATGTCCAATGCTGTTGGATCAATTTACGTCATGGTTTGAGCTTAGCTAATTACTGTAATTAAGAGCAAATTTAAAATCGTGGAGGTAAACACTTATTGCTGGAAAAGATCAGACTAGTTCACATTTATCAAGTTGGTAAGATTACATAATTTCTCTTCGCTCTCCACTAACAAGGCTAGGATACTGTACAACATCTTGATAGTGTGATTACCTAAATATAAAACCTTGAGAGCAATAAAGTGCTCAAAACATTGTGTGTTGACTCGCATTTTCAAAATGCATGAAATAGTTTATATTTATACAATTGTAAATGAAATTAACTTCCAATTACAAACTGACACTTGCATATAGAGGCAAAAATAAGGAACAGCGATCAATCTCAAAGTCCCAAATAGAATACAAAACATGTTAAGTTGGGCAAACACGGACCACTGGGCACACCAGGTGGGATCATGTGCCTAGAAGGTGCAACAAGCATTCCCTGTTAACCAGTTACACCTGCCGTGAATCCATTGTCTTAATCAGGCAAACAGAGCAACTCAGTCAAATCAGGGATCCCCAAAACACACAATGATAGTCTTCAACAGATCCCAAACCAATTTGAACAATGTGACGATGCAGCTATAGACCTTCAGAGATCCCAAACAACACAACGACATGGAGCGATACTGTAAGATTTCGAGATCCCAAAACAAAACATACTGAATGACTGATATTCAGTCGGAGGCTGGGTTTATTCCATCCATTTCCCTAGATCTCAAACCCCACACAAACCCAACAACAACATGATATAGCTGACANAACAAACCCAACATGATATACACACCCAAACTCAACAAGAACATGATATAGCTGACAGACGAACCACACCCAACCCAACAACAACAACACCATGATAAAGCTGACAGACGAACCACACCACATCTTCCCTAACCAAGGGTTTTTGGCCACTACTGCTCCCCACAAATGGACCAAAAAGAAAAACCCTTCAAGGCTTAGCAAAAGCAAAGATGTCCTCAACAATGACTTTTATTACAAAAATTTATTCAAACAACCTTCCATGATCACAAACTAATCTTAACGGCAACGTCAGACCTACAAAATTAAAATGTGTCAATGACAATCTCCATCAGATTTACCTGTGGTTAACAACTCACAATTTATTGGACTCAACCTAAACTATTTTGCATAATCTACCAACAAGCATGTAAAAAACAACCCCACATCACAAACAGTATATATCCGATACACAGAGGTAAAAATATTGTCTACATCCATTCAATGCCAAAGTTTTTTAATGTTCTGATCCACTTTGTATGCTACATAAAAAATTTAATGACTCCCCCATAGCAATAAAATGTTCAAGAGCCTGAACTCGACTTCTAATATTTTTCTGCATCTGACTTGTGACACCTCAACCAGTGTTGAAAATGCAATACCGTAAACATCATACCCCTTCTACACGACATGTCGCATCACTGAGAACCATTTTTTTCCCACATGGGAGTCGACTAAAGATCTCGTTTCGTCTCCTGAGTCCGAACTTTATGTGTCCGACAAATCTTACCTCTTCAATGTATGCACATACGGCAATTCCAAAATGGATTATTAATCTGGCAATATTCTTAGAACAGCCCAAAAGTGATAGGAAACGACTAGATCAAACATGAAAATTCTTATTTATATACGTATCTATGTCTATCTGGTTATACATTATATAACTAATACCA
>CAJDSM010032669.1:2724-14009 GCA_903981925.1 Ostrea lurida
TGGTCTCCAAAGACTACATAAATATTATCTATAAGAAACCCAAGAATGCTCTTAATATCTACTTCAGAGTACTTGTGTGGGCAATCAGAGTGGTTTCTGACAAAATATGAAGTGATAATGAAGAAAAATATGAAGTGGCCTTGTACTCTGGAGAGGGCTTGTATAGGCTTAGGACTCCTGATTCTATCATGTTATGCATAATAAAATAGTTTAATTAATTCTCACATCTTCCTTCAGCGAGATCGTCTCTATACTTGTATGTCGAAGCGCAATCATCGAAATTATTAGACATATAGCAATAAATTGGCAATGAATTATAAATACATGTACATACATTTTATTTAGGAAAATGAAAAATATATTTATATATTAAAAATCGTCATTTTGATAACGGGCACTTTTACCAAGGAAACAGTATTTCAATTTACAAGGGTTGTACTCTAGGTGTGACGCATTTCTTTTGTTCTTCACGGTAATTGTACACCTCAAGGAAAAAAGATAATAATAAGAGTTGAAAACAAATTTTAAAAAAAATTTGAGGAAAATCAAATATTCTGGCTAATTAAAAGCAAACAAATTGATAGCAAACAATAAAAAAAAAATACATAAATCAATAAAACACCCTTCCTCCGAACGAACATGATACTAATAAACAAATCACCAACATCCTTGTACATCAGTGATAAAGAATGTAAATAGCTAGGGTTTACATTAGATTTCTTTCAGATCACTAATTAGGTATAATGCAGTAGAATTACCTTGATATAAAGGCGATTATTGCAGCTGATTTATGTATAAGCTGGCTTGTGTTGCTGTTCTGCTTGACAACACCATTCACTTTGCATCTTATTCCAAGGTTATGGGGATCTAATAATGTACACCAGTGACAACGTTTACAAAAATGCTAACAATTTACAATCTCCAATAAAAATGTCTATTGTAGCAATTTTCATTTTCTGCGTAATTTTCTGGGATTACGTGATTCGTATCCATACCTGGTGGCAAGGTGATTTCTTAATTAAATTCAATAACGCAAACAGTTTTTCTGGCATATATGTAAACTATACCCTACAGTGTTCAAGTCTGTCTCATCTGTTAGATAGAGCTTGTTTACTCCAATTGTATTTTTCTAGTTTACTGTATTTCGCATTGATATTTTATTGAACATAGACGTTAATATAAACAAGAGGCCCATGGGCCACATCGCCTCACCTGAGACCTTGCCCTCGCACTCTATATCAGAAGCTTTAAGTAATGTTGTCTTGTCTTGAGAAGATTTTAATATATATTCAAATATAAAACTTGACCCCTATTTGGCCCACCATCACCCTGATCATTATTTGTACAAAACTGATTTCCACTTACAGAAGCTTTCATATAAATCTCAGCTTTCCTGGTCGTTTCTGAGAAATTTTAAAGATTTCCCTTATAATATGTGTAAAACTTTGATCCCCTATTGGCCCCATCGTACCCCCGGGATCATGATTTATAACTGAATCTCCTCTAATCAGACAGCTTCATATATAACTTTCAGCTTATGGCCAGTGGTTCTTGGAAAAAGATTTTAAAGATTTTTCCTATATAATCAATAAGTAAAACTTTGATCCCCTATGTGGCCCCTTCGTACCCCGGGTCATATTTGAACAAACTTGAATATCTCTATTCAGAAAGCTTCATATAAATTTCAGCTTTTAGGCCAGGGTTCTAGAAGAAGATTTTTTTTTTTTAAATCTATATAATCATATGTAAAACTTTGATCCCAATTTGCCCATCGTACCCCGGGTCATGATTTGAACAAACTTGAATCTCCTTTATATCAAAAGCTTCCATACAAATTAGCTTTCCTGCCAGTGTCTTAGAAGAAGATTTTTAAAGATTTTCCCTATATAATCATATGTAAAATTTTATTCCCCTATTGTGCCCCATCGTACCCCGGGTCATGATTTGAACAAATTTGAATCTCTCTATATTAGGAGCTTCCATATAAATTTCAGCTTCTGCCCAGGTTTCTGAGAAGAATGATTTTTAAGATTTTCCCTATATAATCATATGTAAAACTTGATCCCCTATTGTGGCTCATACCCCTGGGTATGATTTGAACAAACTGAATCTCCTCTATATCAGATGCTCCATATAAATTCAGCTTCCTGCCCATTTCTGAGAAAAGTTTTAAATGACACCACCTATTTTGCATTTCGATATCCCCCTTTGAAAGGCCTGGTCCTTCGTTTGAACAAACTGAAGCCCTTTACCCAAGGATGATGTACCAAGTTGGTTGAATTAGGCCAGCGTTCTGAGAAGAAGTTAAAATGTGAAAAGTTAACGACAGACAGACAGACGACGGCGGACAGACGACGGGACAAAGCGATCAGAAAGCTCACTTAAGCCTTCGGTTCAGGTAGCTAAAAAGAGCGACATGGGCCATATCACTCACCTGAGTACCTTGACCCTGTCCAGCAATGATTTAAAAAAGAATTTTCAAGATTACTTAAAAATGGTCCAGTGGTTCTGGAGAAGAACATTTTCTACAAAACTTTGATCCCCTAATATGGCCCACTTACCCCGGGAAGTATACTGATCAAATTTGGATCATTTATGATCAAGAACTTTAGTAAATGTTGTTTCTTTGGTTCAATGTTCTTGAAAAGACGATTTTTAAGATTTTGTTTTTCCCTATTGATCCCCTATGTGGCCCCATCGTTAAATCTTCACTATATCAGGAAGCTTTCATATAAATTTCAGCTTTTCTGCCCATGGTTCTCAGAAATTCCCCTATATATTCAAATTAAAACTTTGATCCCTTATTGTGGGCCCCATCGTTAAATCTTCCTATATCAGGAAGCTTTCATGGCACAGTGGTTCTTCAGAAGATTTTCCCTATATATTCATATATAAAACTTTGATCCCCTATTGTGGCCCCATCGTACCCCCGGGGGTCATGATTTGAACAAACTTGAATCTCCACGATATCAGGAAGCTTTCATATAAAATTAAGTTTTTCTGGTCCAGTTTTAAATGACCTCACCCTATTTTTGCATTTTCGTGATTATCTCCCCTTTGAAGGGGGTCCGGTCAAACCCGGTTTAACAAACTTGAATCCCCTTCACCCAAGGATGATTTGTACCAAGTTTGGTTGAATTTGGCCCAGTGGTTCTGGAGAAGAAGATGAAAATGTGAAAAGTTTACGACAACAGACAACGGACAAATTTTGATCAGAAAAGCTCACTTGAGTCTTCGGCTCAGGTGAGCTTAAAAAAACCAAACAAATTCAGACATCCCCCCCCCCCCAAAAAAAATCCAACGACTGAACTTTATGACAAACGGGACGGGATGAGTTCAGCTTCTCCATCGTCAATTTCCAATATTCATAAAGCAAATTCCATTTTCACCTACAAATGGTATTCTCAACTGATTCAATACGCAAAAGCCTGTTCTGCGTATGATCAGTAATTAAGTTTTGAGAGAAGGGACCTTGACAGAGCTGCTGCTAAACGGTAGGGGTCTAATTCTAAGAATGCAAGATGGCGGCGTGAGATATCTCGTCAATATTATGTTTACGGGATGATTTTTTAAAAATCAAATATATTTAAAACGTCAAGTGCCTGTGGCCCGCAGGTTCTCTTTTGAGTGATCCCATGGGGAATTCGGATTAGAATAGGTCCTCAGTTCCCATTGTGTGTCGTAAGAAGCTACCATTTGGGACTGTCCTTTGGATAAAACCGATGACCCGTGTCACAGCAGGTGTGTCACGATAAAGATCCCTCCCTGCTCAAAGGCCAACAACGCCGAGCATAGTTCTAAATCTTGCAGCTGTTCACCGACAATGATGGCGTCTCCATATAAGTGAAAAATTTTCGAGCGAGGCCTTAAATATACAACCAATCAACAGCTTCTAAATGCCGGTTTTAACCGGTAGTTTATTGTTAGTGTTCGCTTTATGACTGACAGGCCCCACTTACTGTGGAATCATTTTAATTCGTGGGTGTCAATGTTCGTGGGTAACCAAAATTTCACTGGTTCGTGGGGACGTAATTTCATGGGTAATTGATAAGTAATAATATTCATAAAGATGAAAAGGAAAATAAAACATGTTCGTGGGGACGTAAAATCGTGGGTAAGGGTGACCCACGAAATCCACGAACATTGATCCCCCACGAACAATGATGATTCCACAGTATGCCATATTCGCTTCCAACCTACATGTACGACACAAACATAATTAGAATCATCCATTGCTTTCGGATATGACATTACAAACGGGAAGTGCCGTATCGCGACAGGCGTGTGCGCGGAATTGGTACTGCAACGGCCATGAACACTAATCATATGTCTAAATTTGTAGTACTTTACTTACTGCTGATTATGTCACATAATGAAAGCTTTTTTTTTTTTTTTTAAATAAAAACACCATAGGTTGGACGTGGCAAAGTCAAGAGTGGGCTGGAATCCACGACGCCCTGGCCAAGAGGCAAACGCTGTAACCACTGAGAAATCGCGACCGGTCAAGTATCATAGCGCCATTTCGTAGCATATCATGCAGTATGTACATGGAATTCAATAATCATATTCAATGATCTATTGTGATTTATATGTCACAGAACTTACAAAAGAGATTCTTACCGTGAAATTCATCAGTGGTGACAATGGCAGGACCTAATGGACAGAAGCCATCCATTGCAGTACCTAACAACACCTGCCCTCCATTTCTCCCCATCAGCCAGTCCCTTGCATTAACATCATTAGCTATGGTAAAGCCGAATATATGTTTCATGGCATCATCTTCCTGCATCATATCAGTTTGAGGAAACACAAGTGAATACATGCAAACATTTGTCATTCGTAATCCACATCAATTTGGGTCATTACCTTTATTCGATAAGCTTCTTTTCCAATAACGAATGCTAACTCCACTTCCCAGTCCAATTTCTGTCGGGGAAAGGGATTTTCAATTTTTACAATCAAATATGAAGACCAAAAGGTTAATGACCTTTTTTCTAAACTCAATTTTCATTCAATATTATATCATTATCACGGAGTCAAACACACATTGCAGTAAAAGGTACCTCTGTTTCTGTTGGATATTCTAAATCGTCAGTCGGCCCGATAATACAGGAAGGAAACTTATTGAACACAACAGGTTCCTCTGGGACAGGTACGTTGTGTTCCTCGCAGTGATCCCTGTAGTTCATTCCTACACACAGGACTTTCTCTGGGTTTAAAATTGGCGCCATTATACGCACAGAATCTCTTTGGAGAACACACCCTCTTCCACCTATCACACTGACCGTAGAAATGAGAATATCTTACAATTTTGGATGTGCATCCTTGTTCGGAAATAATGACCCTAGTATTAAGAAATTGTTCAGTTATTCATGTCTTTGATACTTGTGAAGTCATTTCGTTGTCTACATATTTTATATAATCGATAATATTCCTCATCAAGAAAAAAAAAATCATCTTCATCGGATTTTTTCTTGAATAATCTAGTAACTATACCTTCTAGTATTCATTCATACGTTATATGGTTGACTGACATAAATGAAAAAAAAAAGAGAAATAAGATTATATTTAAGAATACAAGTTTGAATAAAGTGTTTGCACTCCACCCAGGGTAAGAATTATTTACATGGCATTAACAATAAAATCTATTATGCATTTTGATATCCATGGTATGTCTAATACTAATATATTATGGTCATCATATGATATAAAATGACCCACATCGCCACATGTAATTTCCCGATCCTCCTACGAAGTATATGACCTACTTTTCAGCCAGTTTCATGTTTTCCTCTCCTCCCTCAATAAAACTTCGTAAGTCTGACGGGATTCGGTGGTCTCCCGCGCACAAGTCTACTATGTCCCCATTATTTCCACGCTCCACTCCCATTTTTCGCTCACCGTGCAATAAAAACTGAACAAATCGCATGGCGATTTTCTAGCGCTCTATATTCTAACGTAAGTACGGAACAGCAAATCAAGGCAAATCTAATGATTTTGGCCGTACAGGTAACCACAGACTGGGACGTTTTAATAGTACTGATTCAGGGATTAGTTTTTTTCTATTTTAATTCTTTATTATTTTTTAATTTGTTTGTCAGAAAAATATTTTTCATTCTTTATGTTAAACATTAAAAATACGACTCATTCAAGATTGACAGCGAAAATTTGGACCTTCTGAATGCAAAGATAGGAGCAATATTTTAGCCTTAACTTTGTGCTATGTAAACAAAGACTGGAGTCTTTATAGGTTTACAAAACACGCCGGTGAAATTTAGATTTTTGTAATCAAAAGCATCTCCAATTTGCAGTCGTAAATTTTATCTTCAAAATGGCCCACTTTACCTATAGAATACCTGAAATGCGCCATGCAACCAATGTAAAGTAAAGTAAAGTAAAGTAAATTTTATTTAAAGTCGGCACTGTGTACATATAAAACAAATAACATGAGCTCTAGTGAGCTCTTTAACCGACTATGTAACAGAAACTATGTAAACAATAACACGCCGCAACCTTTGTTTACACAACAAATATATTCTATACACTGAGCATCTGTACATCATATAACTAATTTTGACGTTTTCTAGAGTCAAAACTCCTGAGTAGCAAAATTGAAAATTTTGGTACATCCTTTTTTGCTCGTTCTCAATATGCATTTACTTTTCAGCGAATTTAAAGAAGTCTTTCAAATGATAAAAACAATGATCACCATAATGTAAAGGCAATGATTTTTGCTCTACGCTGGAACCAAACCCTTACCTCTTAGAATCATAAAATTTTGGATTTAGTTTTCCTTAAAGATATGGGGTTGTAGAGTTTTTAATCCGTCCCTATGGCCTTCGGGATGCTGGAGACTTGATTTCACCCTTGTTTCAAAGATGTTTTATACCAAATATGGAATGATAGTTTTCAATTAGAAGTAAAAAAAAAAATGTTCCATTGTTAACACATTTATTTAATCACTGACTTTTTTGCCCTTAACATGATGCCCCTGGAAGTTTTGGTAAAGGGTTACATGTACCTGCTCAATCTAAATAATCATTTTGTTTAATTCATTATCAGCAACATTAAAGAATATATCTTTAAAAATGTTTTATACAGAAATTCTATACACCAAGTTTGGCCTCGTCCCGGAGTCCGAACCTCGACTCAGAGTTAATAAAATACAGTTTTGGTAGAGGCCTTACTGATCTATATCGTTTTTCTAACACCGTGGAGAAGGGTTTTGAATATTGGTCAATGCTTGGCAATTTTTGCCCCGACCCTAGGGCTCCAGGGGTATAAGAGTTCTGAAATTCACATTTATGCCCGGGGGGTCCTCTTCCTAAATATTGGTATACACAGACGTGCCGCTAGAATGGGTCGCTTTTTTGACAAGTCAAATATATCAATGGGGTGCAATTTTCATCGATCTATTATATCAATGGGTAGACAATTTGACATTATTACATCAATGGGTGCTAAATTTTATCCGCTGTAATTGATCCTCTAATAAAATTTGTAGTCATGAAATATTATGACATCTCCCCCACAATATAACTACATCCCGGGTATTACAATAACAATATGCACTTATTTGCACGCATGGGCAGCAACTATACATGAACAGGTCTATGATTGGGTCAGAATTTTGAACGGAGATATATGAATGGGTATGTTTTCAAAAATACTGAATATATGGGGGTGTTTTGAAAATCTCAGCGGGACGTCTGTACCCAAAAGTATAGGTTGAGACCCCCTGGGCATTTTTGTCACCCATGTTTCAAAAATGCTTCCTACCAAATCTGAAAATTATTATGATAGTTATTAAAAAGTTGAAAATGTTTAATTGTTGATGAATGACAATGGACGCAGACCTTTTGCAATAGGTTATGTGTGAACAAACTATTCACATTGTATAACACGCTGCCATCTTGGTTTTCTTTTTACCAACTGCATTGCTTGTATTTTTCGACGAAATGTTCGATGACTTTGATAGGACCCCTACTGTCTAGCAGCACTTCTATCAAGGTCTTATCTCTCGTATCGTACCCCATGGGGACCCGGGTTAAAATAGGTCCTTACTTGTCGTAAGAGTCGACTAAATGGGGTGGTCCTTCTGATGAGACCACAAAAACTTAGGCCCCACGTGTCAGAACAGGTGTGGCACGATAAAGATCCCTCCCTGCTCAAAGGCCCTAATTTATGCGCCGAGCATAGGCCTAAATCTAAATTTTGCAGCCCTTCACCCGCAATGGTGTCGTCTCCACATCAGTGAAAAATTCTCGGTTGGGACGTTAAAAAAATACAAACATACAGCCAATCAATGTCACATCGTCATATTCAGCTGCGAAAAAATTCCATTTTACGATGATAATTAACAGATATCTAATCAAGTGTACTGCTTCTCAAATGCGAAAATCGACTTTGTTTTTTTTTTTTTTATCGCAATCACCATCACTCACGATCATTGGATTCTAGACTACTAGTATTTGACACCATATAGGCAGCGGCTCGGAAACATTAAAACAATTGTTTCGTTAAACACCACTGATTCTAAGCACAAACACGCTGAATCATGGATATTTCTCAATGACAGTATCTATGTAATCTCTAATGAGTGTTGGAAATTCAAGGACACGAATTGTGCTCCTTTATTATTTGACCGGTTTTTTGTATTTTTTATGAGGAAGAAGTTATTCAAAAGACAAATGACATATGAGAAGACAAAATCTTTTTGTATGGCGTTCAATTCGACATTTAGATATATCGATGACATTCATCTTTGTATTTCCTACAAACAACTATTGCATCCAAACATTTTACAAAGGAACAATACCTATATATAGACCATCGTATGCATACTCCACCTACGTTTCTTGTCCTTCGCTTTCTTTCTCCCGGGATAGAAAAGATCCTCGGTGTCCCTCGCTTGTCGTACAAGGCGACTAAATGGGCAGTCCTTCGGATGAGATGGTAAAAAACAAGGCCCCATGTCACAGCAGGCTTGGGACGATAAAGATCCCTCCCAGCTTAAGCGCAGACCACGGGTCTAAATTTGCAGCCCTTCACCGAAAATGGTGATTTCTCCATGAGTGGAAGATTTACGTGTTGATAAAATTGAAAATGATGACGTGAAAACATTTATTTTAAAAGTGCATGTACCTAATTTTAGAAAACCCCGGTCTTTCAATTGGCGACAGGACCCGGTTGTATCAACAACATATTAAATTTAATGTGACATTAAGCCTAATGTTACATTAAGTCCTTAATGTGACATTAGTTAATGTCTGCATTAAATACCGTTGTATGAAACCTTTATTAAACTCACATTAGTTAACGAGCCATTAAATATTTAAACTCACCTTAAACCATCATTAACGTTTGAGATCAATCCCATAATGCAACGCTATGTTTACTTCCTGCTTATTTTTACATGTGCATTTACACATGTCTTTTAGTCTCTGAAATACGAAAGCCGATACATATATATCGGCTCATTTTTGGGAGAGAAAAAAAATTAACTCGTTATAATGAGTTAATTATCTCGTCAGAACGCAATACTAACTCGTAATTTCACGAGATATTATCGACTTGTGATAAGGAGTTAATTAATTTATTTATTTAGGCCTATTTATTATTTTTAAAAAAATGGGGGGGGGGGGGGTTAATGAGAGGAGTAAGCATCCCCCTGTTGACCGATCCTTTATTGCTGATATGCATTAAATTTATATTCTTACGAGGCAGAATTCATTCAAAACCTTTGACGTAGGGATATCAACGACGTATTACCTACCCATTAACAATTTAATCAATTTTATTCATGTGTGGATTCAATATTTCCCATTTACAATGTAACTCCACAAAATCTTCCACATCTGTTGCATACTTAGATGCTTTATTGAACATAGGGGTTAGCGGCAAACTCAACTTTGTGACAAACAAGCTAATTATACATGTAGCAACATTCCATTATCTCCTTTATATGACATTGATTCGCAAGAGCTTGTTCTGCATATGATCAAATTGTTAGAGACGGGCTACTGACTAACAAATTAATGTTACAGGTTTAAGCCGGCAAATTCTATATTCGTTATAGCGATCTAGTTTGCCATACAACCTCCCACAGAGACATTTGTTTTAATTTAATTTGGTTTGATTCTTAAATTCTTGAGATCTCATTCATCCTCATTTCGGTAATTTTACCCTTTTGAAGTTTGCAACATTGCATGTGTATTAGGATGCATGACTATACAAGATATAAGTGTGTATAGCTTTGGTATTGCTTCATTTTGCAACTTCTTTATTTCTCAGAGTGTTCTTAGGCTGTTCTGTTTTAATACAATCGATGCGAATATCCAAAATGAGAAAGAATAATACTTTATCCAGTTCATGCCCTGCCTTCATTTCCACGTGAATCTAATGATACTTTACAAATGTGAGTACAGCTAGGCACTGATCTGGATTACATGGAAAATGGATGAAACTGACTGTGGAGTTGTGGATAGAACTGACTGTGGAGCTGTGAATAGAACTGACTGTGGAATTGTGGATAGAACTGACTGTAGAGTTGTGGATGGAACTGACTGTGGAGTTGTGGAAGGAACTGACTGTGGAGTTGTAAATGGAACTGACTGTGGAGTTGTGGATGAAACTGACTGTGGAGTTGTGGATAGAACTGACTGTGGAGTATTGTGGATTAAGAACGACTGTGGAGTTGTGGGTGGAACTGGCTGTGGAGTTATTGAGGATGGAACTGACTGTGGAGTTGTGGATATAACTGACTGTGGAGTTATTGTGGATAGAACTGACTGTGGAGTTATTGTGGATAGAACTGACTGTGGAGTTATTGTGGATAGAACTGACTGTGGAGTTATTGTGGATAGAACTGACTGTGGAGTTGTTGTGGATAGAGCTGACTGTGGAGTTGTTGGATATAACTGACTGTGGAGTTATTGTGGATGGAACTGACTGTGGAGTTATTAGGGCCCCGCATCGAGAGATGCGGCGCGCCTATAGTTTTCACTTTGTCTGTCTGTACGTCAACAATTTTTGTTAACACCAAAACTCAAAACCTATACATTGCACATAGATGAAATTTTGCACACTTGGTTTCCTCACCATCTGCAGATATGCATTTTGAAATTTGGTCATATAGGGATCAATATTGGGGTGGGGGGACTTCATTTTTCCATGAAAATTCGCAGATATTGAGAATCGTACTTTGTGAACACTAAACCTCAAAACCTTTACATTATACACAGCTGAAATTTTCCACACTTGTTTCTCACCATCTGCAGATGTGC